>CAJNSZ010000074.1:384457-449254 GCA_905329745.1 Rotaria sp. Silwood2 | reverse complement strand
AAAAAATAATAAAAAAATACAAAAATACCAAAAATTTATTATTTATTCTTGTTCATTATTATTCTAATTCACTATTATCTATTGAAATAAAACAATCCTGTTGACTTGTTAAAATAAAAAGTATTTTCATAGACTTCCATTTGTTTAGTTTTAATTATAACCAAAATAGAAAGAAGTCAAATATACAAGTCGTTTTAATTCCCTTTGAGCGAAAAAATAACAAAGTATATTGAATAAACAATAAAAATAGTGAAAGAAAACGATAATTCTATTGCACTACCAAGAACAATGTAATTGCATTAAGGAGAATAGAAGCAGGTATATATACAAGAGCAATAGAAAGTATAGGGATATTCTCGAAAAACAATATATTAGAAGAAGAGAGAGAAATAATGAGGTCACTGTACAGTAGTAGAAAGAAAAAAGAATCTCTGAGAAGGACCTATACGACAGAAAGAAAGAAAAGACGTGCATGGGATGACAAGTGAAGTAAGATATAACCTTGATGACCTTCCAGGCCTAACGTTTGAATCTAAATAAAACAACTTTCTCTCTATTGAAAAACAGGTGGGACAACCCTTGTCCCACCGGCTCCAAAGGGTTAATTTCACATTTTTGTGCTTATTTTTATTATAATGCAGAGCCCTGAAGAATGTTTTAATTTCTAAATAAAGTAAACATGAAACGTGTCGGCAAAAATATATCTGCGTTCATTTTCAATTATTTTTATTTAAGCACATCTATATTTTATTCAATTTAATTAAAACTATCGACAGATAATCGATTGCTGAAAAGCAAGGGTTCGGATCAACAGGTTGATTTTTATTAAAGAGATATAAGTCGATCTGTTCTTGTTTAACATTCCAATATTTTGCATCTTCAAAATTGTCATTTTAAAGATTTTCCATTTTTGAGGTTTATGATTTTGAGACTTTTTTCGAGATTCCGATAGTAATTTCATTTACATACTCTTTTTATTTTGTATAAAATTAGTGAAACTTAAATAAACCGTCACTTGTGTTCAACATGTTTACAAAAATGATAAAGTCATATCTTTATCATGTATAAGCAATATCTAGTAGTACAATGATTAATTCATTTTTTCGAAGTCTTGAGGTTTTGCATATAATTGATGTGTACATAATTGTTGTTCTCATAATTTTCTTACACACAATTGTCATAACTCCGTTAGTGGCTAATCCTCCTAGTATTATGTATTTTCTTTGTCTTTCTGTCTCTTTTCTTTATTCCTTTTTATCGTCTATGGAACACGGTTTTTTCATTTTCTCTGTCTTTTTTTGTAAAAATGATGAGCGTATATTTTATCTAAAAACAAGAACTCAAAAGAAAAATATATAACGTTAAGTTTGATCTTAACAATCGTCACCCCCAATAATGTTTATTAACTACTTCACATATCCAGAATGTCACTACCTCATATACAACACACGCTAATGAAGAAGAAATGAAGAAAGAGAGAAATACATATAGAGAAAAATAATGAAGAGAGGTTAGCACAGGAAATAAAAATACAGACAAGATAAAGAGGAGAGAGGAAAGAAAGATCGGCGGGAAGTGTCATTAATATCGGCACAGATGGATTCTATTTGTATTCGATCTTTCTTTTCATCATCATCCAACTAGTATACGTACATTTTTGTTTATTTATTCATCGACGACAAATGCAACACCATCATTATCGTCAACATTATCAAGTGAATGGAAAAAACCCAATACTCAAAATGATCTACTAATGGATCATCTTCATCATCTACGACACATAAATCAAAGAAAAAAGCATAATCATTGGTAGCAGTCACAGCAATACCAACAACAATGACAAGCACAAATGCTGTGCCTCCTCAACCTGCTTGTCGAATTATTCAAAATTTTCTTCTCGTCTGGCTTGATGCCAATATGGATGAATCAAAGGAAGATTTTCAAAATTCATTAAAACACTTGCGATCAATTGTAGCATCAATCACAACATTTACGAATACTCAAGAATGTTTCGATTATCTTAGTGGTATTACAAAAGAAAGAGCATTTATGATCGTGTCAGGTTCACTTGGACAAAAAATAATATCTGATATTGAAGCAACACCGCAATTAGATTCCGTTTATGTTTTCTGCGGCGATCAATCTTATCATGAGCAATGGGCTAATAAAGTGCCAAAGATTAAAGGTGTTTACACAAAAATTGAATTCATTTGTAAAGAATTAAAAATTGATTGTCGACAATGTGATGGAGCTATGACCTCGATCAGTTTTGAGGTAATTGATCCATCATTTATGTACACAAAATTATTAAAAGAAGTGCTTTTAGAAATTGAAGATGACAACAAAAAATCAATTCAAGAACTTGCTGCATACTGTCGAGAACAAGATAAAATACCTAAATGTCAGATTGAGGAATTGGAATGTGAATATAGTGATCACTCACCAATTTGGTGGTATACCGGCGAAACTTTTATCTATTCTATGCTTAATCGTGCACTTCGACTCATGGATGCCGATATAATAGTCAAGATGGGCTTTTTTATTCGCCACTTACATCAAGATATTCAAAATTTATATGATAAACAACAATTAGAAAATGTGATTCCGACTCGAACATTATACCGTGGTCAAGGTTTAGCTGTGGAAGACTTTGAAAAAATGAAAAAAAGCTTCGGTCGATTAATATCCTTCAATAATTTCCTTTCGACAAGTCGCAATAAAAAAGTTTCACTTGAAACTTTTGCAATACCAGCAGCACATAGGGATTCAAATACAGTTGGCATTCTCTTTATTATGACTATCGATCCCGTAATATGTGCCAAATCAAAAATTCCATTTGCAGATGTTCACGAAGTCAGCTGCTTCGGAGAAGGCGAAGACGAAATTCTATTTACATCACATACCATGTTTCGTGTCGATCAAATTCAACCAATTCACGATAAACATATGGATCGTCTATGGCAANAATCGTTGGCCAATGATGATATGAAAGCAGCAACAACAGGACAAATTGATACATCAAATAAATAATTTCTTAAACATCCTGTACAATTTTTCGTCAACCGGTCGATCCTGTTGCACTTAATATACTTGATTATCCAACAATAAATAAACATATAATGAATATATCAACCATGCATAATAAATTATTACGTGGAGAATATAAAAATCCATTACAATTCTGTGATGATGCATGGCTTTATAATAATAGAGCATTGCGTGTCTATAAAATGTGTACAAAACTTGCAAAACTGTTTGATGAATCTATTGATCGTGTTGTACAAGAACTAGGTTATTGTTGTGATCGTCAATTTGCATATTTACCAAAACTTATGCTATGTTATGGAAAGCAACAATGTTGGAAAATCCCATCTTATGGTTGTTATTATTATTATTATAGCAATTCTGAGCCATCACGATTTAATCTAACAAGTGGTAAATATACATTTTGTGCTAATTGTTTTCATTCAATTAAAAGTGAATCAATATTGATCGGTGATGATTCAACTCAAACAATAGTTGAAATACCAAAACAAATATTTCTATTAGCTTAAAATGATATACGAGAACCTGAAATAATGATTGTTTGTATTGTTTGTACACGTCGTTGGCATCAAGTATATGTATTACATTTAGATAAAATATGACCTGAAGGTTTTATATGTAATACATGTATACGTGAATATAATATAAAATGTAAAGAAAATCGTTATATAGTACAACAATTCCCAGTAACTGATTTATCATCAAGATTAGAATAGCATGTGAATCAATTTTTACTGAATAAATATTGTCGTAAAAGTCGTGTTACAATTCGTGCATTATATTCTAGTGATAAAATATGTGAAATAAAACCACAATTTAAAAAAATATTATCAAAATCAAGTAGCAGATAATAATCATCCGTATCGAACAAAAGTTATATTTGCTTTTCAAAAAATTGAAAATGTTGATGTTGTTTTCTTTGGTATGTATACACAAGAATATGCTGAATGTTGTCCTGTACCAAATACATATCGCGTTTATATATATATATCATATTTGGATACAGTACATTTCTTTCGACCGAAACTTTATCATCAACATGTTTATCATGAAATTTTAATTGGTTATTTGGATAATGTTAAACAACATGGATATATGTATGCTCATATATGGGATTGTCCAGCAAATGAAGGTGTTGATTATATATTTTGTTGTCGTCCACCTGAACAACTTTTATCGAAGCTAAAACGCCTACAGGATTGGTGTAGAAAGATGCTTGATAAAGCAATTGCAGAACGCCTTGTTATTGATTATTAGGTAAAAACTATATATAAAATATTTGATTATCGAAAATGCATTGAGTTAAAAAAGCGTTTCTCCTTTACTCGAAGAAACTTCATTTTGTTCTGTTTCAAACAACATGTAAAATTGCAGTGTCTATTTTTTTTTGAATTAATTATTATATAAGAGAGTATCGTGATAAATAGATAACCGCTTTTTTCATGGTATTGAACTTGTCGTTCGATTTCTTCGCATAAAAAGCAAGAATTTAGAAAAAAAATGACTCAACCAGGTGATGCTGTCTAAGATACACATTCAAATAAACTATTTTCGACTCTTTTTTATTTTCCAAAAAAAAAAAGCTTAAGATTAATAAATATCGAAAAGTCTTTTCATGAATATATTTATTGATACTTTTATACGAATATTATTAATTTAGGATATTATGAAAGATTGTTTGGATAATCAAGTACAAACAGTTTTTGACATTCCATATTTCGATAATGAATTTTGGCCGATTACCATTGAAGAAAGTATTGAAAGTATGTTTTATTATTGATAATAAAAATCTAATTTTATTTAATTATTTTTTTGAACTTGACCAAGAAGATCGAAGAAAACAAGAAGTTGAAACAGCACAAACTATGAAAGATGAAGACTTCAATGATTCCTTTGAATCAGAAGATCCAACAGAAGTAAGTAGAAATTATATAATCTATTTAGTAGCCACAGTTTCTATTGTAACAACAAGTGTATATATTAAAATTGTTTAGTGATATGAATGTTTTATTCTATCGGATGCATCTATTTCTCTAGTCGAACTTTCATAGTCACTATTCCAAATTTTGATTTCACTTACAATATGAATATTTTAATTTAATTTAGATTTCTGGTAAATGTAAATACATATGAAAAGAAAAATTTGAAGAAAAAAGCAAATCAAATGTCAAATTGTACTAATTTACTATCTATAATAGTTTCAACTATGGCAAAGTACAAAGAAGTAAGTTATAAAAACAAAAGAATATTTTTAAAGGTGGATTTTGTCTATTCTGAACTTAATTTGAAAGTAAACAAGGATTTATATTACTACTAATGAAGTGGCAACAAACACCAAACTTCATAGCTATGTTTGTGAAACAAATTTGGAAAAAGAAGATAAAGAATATTTATACCTCGCTTTACGAGATACTGTCTAAGGGGTAGATATGTTAGCNTTGCAATTTCTCCTGGAAGAGAAATTTGTTTTTTGAGGAATAAGATATTAGCACTTTTTGTTATCGTGTACATGAATCTTAGTCATTAGTGTAATGGTTTTTGCCGTTAAACTATACTTCATGTACAATATTCTCTTCGCTCTATATGTGTGTGTTCACAAACTGATCTTGTGACTGATGTTCGTTGTTGTATTGCGTGACTGTTGCTTCTTTGTTTCTGTTGACTGATGCATGATCAATCTTTGTTATATAAAGATGTGTAAACGAAGGAAATGTATGACTAGAAATCTGCAGAACATAAATACAGCATCATATTGACAGGCATAGGTGGCTTTCTCTAAGTTCGTCAAAATTAGCCTAATAAAAAAATTAGTTGAAATGCGAGTTGAAAATTGTACAAAGTATAAATTGAATCATTTGGTAGTGTAACTCTAATTTATTTAAGTTTTTTATTATTATTGTACGATGTCTAAAACGGTTTCATAAGCAATATATGAAACTAAAGAATTTATTTTTCTTTTCTAGGTAATATTAAAATTGTCAATATTAGCTTTGTCGAAACACATTTCAAAAAGTAAACTTTTCAATAAAAAAAACAATTCGAAGTAAAATACCATGTAAATGAAATTTAAGTTAGGCTTGACAAAAGAAATTTAATCAGACCCACAATAGAAAATGAGATAGACTTTGCATGTTTATCTGATTTTGAACTTAAGTATTTCTTTTAAAACCTCCCTTCTGATAAATATTCTTTTTGATTTTCACTCGAAGAATAGTCATGAGTTAGCCTTTTTTCATATACTAGACGCTAGTTTACATTTCCTTAAACGGTCTGCGTTTTTATTGAAAAATTCGAAAAATCGAGAAAGGAGTTGCCTAATCTCTTCTAGAATTACGAAAAAGGAAAGAATAGTATGGTTCGAAACTCTTACAAAACGCAAAAACATGATAAGTGCAGATTCGAGCTATTTTCAGAGCCGATTCGCCTCACATCGTATTTCAATAAAATTGTTCATGTCTCAAGTAGGTCTCGACACGACTCTAAACAACACATGTTAATAGAATACTTTTTCTCAACGAAATATCCAATTCACTGGTCCTAGTCACCTTATTGGGCAAAGCTTATCAAGTTGTTGTTGAAATACTATCGTAGGCAAATAAACTTCACAATTGTAAAGATCTTCTATTCATTCACATCTACTCTAAAATATTCTACTCATGCAATATGAATTATAATAATCTACTACTAATGTCTTTTAATTTAGGTTTCTTGATTTTCAATGATAAAAAACGACACAAAAGATCATTCTTTCCATTTTTCAACAAATTCATCATCAACAACTGTGATGATTGAATCTCATTCACAATCGTTGACTAATGGTGATATGAAAGCAGCAACAACAGAGCAAATTGATGCATCAAGTAAAAAATTACTTAAACATCCTGTACAATTTTTCGTCAACCGGTCGATCCTGTTACACTTAATATACTTGATTATCCAACAATAATTAAACATCCAATGAATGTATCAACCATGCATAATAAATTATTACGTGGAGAATATAAAAATCCATTACAATTCAGTGATGATGCACGGCTTTATAATAATAAACCATTGCGTGTCTATAAAATGTGTACAAAACTTGAAAAACTGTTTGTTGAATCTATTGATCGTGTTGTACAAGAATTAGGTTATTGTTGTGGTCGTCAATATGCATATTTACCAAAACTTATGCTATGTTATGGAAAGCAGCAATGTTGGGAAATCCCATCTTATGGTTGTTATTATTATTATTATAGCAATTCTGAGCCATCGCGATTTAATCTATCAAGTGGTAAATATACATTTTGTGCTAATTGTTTTCATTCAATTAAAAGTGAATCAATATTGATCGGTGATGATCCAACTCAAACATTAGTTGAAATACCAAAAATATTATTTCTATTGGCTAAAAATGATATACAAGAACCTGAAATAATGATTGATTGTATTGTTTGTACACGTCGTTGGCATCAAGTATATACATTACATTTAGATCAAATATGATCGGAACGTTTTATATGTAATACATGTATACGTGAATATAATATAAAATGTAAAGAAATTCGCTACATAGTACAACAATTACCAGTAACTGATTTATCATCAAGATTAGAAGAGCATGTTAATCAATTTTTACTGGATAAATATTGTCATAAAAGTCGTGTTACAATTCGTGTATTATATTCTAGTGATAAAATATGTGAAATAAAACCACAATTAAAAAAATGTTATCTAAATCAAGTAGCAGATAATAATTATCCCTATCGAACTAAAGTTATACTTGCTTTTCAAGAAATTGAAAGTGTTGATGTTGTTTTCTTTGGTATGTATACACAAGAATATGCTGAATGTTATCCTGTACCAAATACATATCGCGTTTATATATATATCATATTTGAATACAGTACATTTCTTTCGACCGAAACTTTATCGTCAAGATGTTTATCATGAAATTTTAATCGGTTATTTGGATTATGCTAAACAACATGGATATATGTATGCTCATATATGGGCTTGTTCAGCAAGTGAAGGTGTTAATTATATATTTCGTTGTCGTCCACCTGAACAACTTTTGCCGAAACTAAAACGCCTACAGGATTGGTGTAGAAAGATGCTTGATAATGAAATTGCAGAACGCCTTGTTATTGATTATAAGATAAAAGCTATATATAAAATATTTGATTATCGAAAATGCATTGAGTTAAAAAAGCGTTTCTCCTTTACTCGAAGAAACCTCATTTTGTTTTGTTTCAAACAACATGTAAAATTGCAGTGTCTATTTTTTGAATTAATTATTACATAAGAGAGTATCACGATAAATAGATAGCCATTTTTTTCATGGTATTGCACTTGTCGTTCGATTTCTTCGCATAAAAAGCAAGAATTTAGAAAAAAATGACTCAACCAGGCGATGATGTCTAAGATACACATTCAAATAAACTATTTTCGACTCTTTTTTATTTTCCAGAAAAAAACTTAAGATTAATAAATATCGAAAAGTCTTTTCATGAATATATTTATTGATACTTTTATACGAATATTATTAATTTAGGATATTATGAAAAATTGTTTGGATAATCAAGTACAAACAGTTCTTGACATCCCATATTTCGATCATGAATTTTGGCCGATTACCATTGAAGAAAGTATTGAAAATATGTTTTATTATTGATAATAAAAATTGAATTTTACTTAATTATATTTTAGAACTTGACCAAGAAGATCGAAGAAAACAAGAAGTTGAAACAGCACAAGCTATGAAAGATGAAGACTTCGATGATTTCTCTGAATCAGAAGATCCAACAGAAGTAAGTAGAAATTATATAATCTATTTAGTAGCCACAGTTTCTATTGTAACAACAAGTGTATAGATTAAAATTGTTTAGTGATATGAATGTTTTATTCTATCGGATGCATCTATTTCTCTAGTCGAACTTTCATAGTCACTATTCCAAATTTTGATTTTACTTACAATATGAATATTTTAATTTAATTTAGATTTCTTGTAAATGTAAATACATATGAAAAGAAAAATTTGAAGAAAAAAGCAAATCAAATGTCAAATTGTACTGATTTACTATCTATAATATTTTCAACTATGGCAAAGTAAAAAGAAGTAAGTTATAAAAACAAAAGAACATTTTTAAAGGTGGATTTTGTCTATTCTGAACTTAATTTGAAAGTAAACAAGGATTTATATTACTACTAATGAAGTGGCAACAAACACCAAACTTCATAGCTATGTTTGTGAAACAAATTTGGAAAAAGAAGATAAAGAATATTTATACCTCGCTTTACGAGATACTGTCTAAGGGGTAGATATGTTAGCTCAATATTTTATCTCATACTAGCTGTAGCTCTGGTCAGAAGATCGCCTAGACAAAATAGTTCTTCAGCTTCTGATATACGCTAACTAACTATAACTATCCCCCCAAAAAAAGGATTAAGCTGATTTTGAATACCCTCTCTTTTCTACAAATTTTAATACTTACAACTTGCATCTATATAATTTCTCAGGCATTTTTTGTTATTCGTCTTCGTACTCAAATAAAGTCCTATCCAACAGTCAATGATACTGATGCTCTAACTCAATGTGATCTAATGAATACACAAAATGCATTTTTAAATTATGCTTGTGAGAAAAATTATGAATTCTAGTCAGTACGTAGTGCAAAATTTTCAACCATGGCTTTATTATATGAATTACATATATCAATAGCAGAGAAATTTACATATAATTATAATAGATGTCAACAAAAATGTGGCATTTTTTTATTATTGTACAGTATGTGAAGATTTTAATCTATGTGAAAAATCTTGTAATATTAAGCCAAAATATAAACATAAAATGAAATGTTCAGTATCATCAATAGTTGACATGAAACAAAGCTATGAACAAAATTCATTAAATAGTACTGATTTGAAATCTGAAGTAGAAAACAACAAGCAACTTGTTTACAAGCAGACCGACGTTATATGGAAGCTATGACAATGTCACAAGAAAAAAATATAATGCAAATATCAACACAAGATAAATAACTTGTTCTATAGAATTTTTTATCTGAATAAAATCTAGTTCATTCTCTATTGATTATGTTTATGTAAATTTGATTTTGACAGTTAAACAAATAATATTAAGTCAAAAATATTCATGTCATTATAGTCTGATGTTTTATTTATTTTAATAACTCATATGATTATGCAACGGCAAAAAAGTATACAGAATGACCTAAAACTCAAGATCAGCACAGAAGTTATTTGATTTGTTCTTTTCACTTAAATATGTTGCATATAATCAATGAGTAGCTGTAATTTGTTCAATAGCATAAAAATACCAAAAAAGTCAAAAGTAAGAAAACATTATATGCACTTTTAGTTTTTCTGTCATCGCATATAGTATTGTGTTCTCTTTGGGCGTGGATGTGGATATAATTATTGTCAATACCATACACTCACATCCTCTCNTCAACACTTTAACCGTTTGAGCTGAAAATTTTACCAGAGATAGACTCTAGAGTAATTAGTCGAATGACATAATTTTCGGTTCGATATATCTTAAGATAGGAAAATTTACATGGATCACATGTCCATGTATGAATGATCGATTTATGGTACAAAATATATGTTAGTATTTTCAGCAAAAGTCCATCTAGACTCTTCTGAAATAGCTTTATTTTGATACCAAATGATTCCTCGTGAAATTCTGCATCTAGTAAACTATGAATCAACCAAAATTGACGAGGGCCCAAAAATGACCCTTATACGCCCCCGTCCTTTGAATGAAACGTATACCTTCTGATTTATTTTTAACGAGCTGCATTTTATACAGTTCATCAGACGTAATTGTCATTATGAATGTTGTGAGGCTTTTTATTAAATTTAAACACACCATTTAATTGTATTACAACATGAAATCAAACATCGAATGAAGACGAACCAATTGAGATGCAAAACATTTGTATACAAAAATGAAAATACAGAAAATGGCGTTTGAGAAAATACCCCTTTGAAAGATAGGTGTTCGTGAGCGACTTCTCTTCACGAACCTCTTTGAAACCTCGCTTTAACTACGATTGAAATTTTTCTTTCCTAAGCCTTAATCAACGACCTTGCTCATACATTATGAGTTTCTACAACTTGCAGTAGCTCTACTAAATTTAAATGTCATCTCTGGTCAAAAACTTGCATCCTCTGTGAATGACAGTATTTTTTCTTGAATAAAAAAGAAAGCTTTTTATTAAAATTTTTCAAAATGATTTATTTCCTATAGGCGTTCTCATTGATGAAATCTTTAAAATTTAACTATCAAATTTAATCGTTTCATAGAAAAGTAATAATATTGTCAAGTCCAAATCAACCGAAAATTCAAAAGCAATTTAATTTTACTTAAATTTAATTCTCTTAATAGTCGAAAATAAGAAGTAGTCGGTGCAGAATCGATGTATGCTTCGGCTAAATAAAGTTGTTAATAACTAGCAGATCTAATTCAAACTTCAAGACAGTATCGACACATCTTCGAATGCATGCGTGATGCATTTAATCTATCCATCGATCAGTTGAGTATGCAAAGTGCACGATCGGATTATGCACGTGTGGCATTTAAGAAAAGAGATATACATGTACGTTACGTTTTCAGTAAATATTACAATTTCACAAGAAAAACTATGGCAATCTCTTTGTATACTGTGTCGGCTGTGCTTGCTGTCATTGCACATCCTGATGATGAGACCCTTTTTGGTGGTTTCATCCATGCTCTTACACACAAACTCCACATTTCGGTTGATCTCGTGTGTGTAACAAATGGTGAAGGTGGTTTTGCACATGCAGGGCCATCGGAATCGCTCTATGACAATCTAAAATTATCGGAAGAAGCTATTGGTAGAAAACACTTGTCACGTATACGTCAGCAGGAATTATTAGATAGCGGACGAATATTGAGTATTCGAAAATACTTTTTTTTCGATCAGGCCGATTTGAAGTATAGTCGAACGATGAAACCAATTTTTCCGGAACAATGGGACAAGGAATGGATCATTGAACAATTTCAGCGAACAATAAAGAAATGGTAATGGTGCTAATGGTTATTATTTAATGCTTGTCATTCTTCCAAACAGTAATTCGCATGGCCATCACACAGCATCTGGTCTTCTTGCACTCGAAGCTATCGATCGTCTTCAACGACTAAGTTCAGCAAATATAATCATACCGACAATTATTGGCTACTCGGAGTTTGTTTTAACTGAACTGCCTAGTTATCCTGAAAACCAACTTACTAATCTTCCAACAAATGTAACATCATTCGAATTTCGTTTCAACCTAAAATGGAAAGTGAGTAATTCGCCTGTTGTTAATTATCAGACGATCCTTCTTTAGTTAGCTGCTGAACATAAATCTCAAGGCGGTCTCATCACGGAAATATTGTCGGAGCATGATCGTATTAATGAACAATACTTTTATTTTGCAATAAATGAACGATACGGTAATGGTGTACGTTTGTCTATGGTCCAAAATTTATTCATTCATCTTGCTAATATACATCAAAGTGATATTAAAAATGAGCTTCATTGACAATTTTCACATTGGTTCAAAATCGATCGTTCAATGTGAAATGTTATCGTGTTGTTATTTGAGTCCTGTGACAGTGACATCACGCACGGTGTTGACCCTTCAGCCGAGTCAATACTTGGTTTGCATGCTTTTCATCTGTTTGTTTTGAATATATGTAGCTATCATTTTCACACACATGATATCATTATTGTAATTTTCATTGGGATGCTTCTGCTATCATGAAGATTATGACTTTTTACCAGCAAATTCTTGATGCTATCCCGTTTAGAGTGGAGTAGGTAATGACTAGACCTGTTTTGGCCCCGATCAAAAATTTTGCTAGCAATAAAATTCAAAAACTAATTCTTTGTCATTGTCGAAAAGTTCAAGATCCCTTGCAACTAGACGGAAACTGGTACCATATCCAATATCCTTTTTCTTGAAAGTTCTCACGATAATGTGAGTGCAAAAGCAATTTCTAAAGAACAGTTTAAAATGTTTTGTGGAACTCACATATATTTTCGAAGAAAATAGTGAGTGTAAGTTCTAAGTTCGAGGTTTCGCGGCTCCCACCTCTCACCTTCCCTTACAGACACCCACCATTACAGGCCATAGCAACGAAAGAGAATATTACATATACCCCCCCCCCCTTCCTTACAGACACCCCCCATTACAGACCTTCACAATCAATAATAAAAGGTGTTCAATTTTTTCGAGTTTTTTTTTGGAAAATTGATTCAGTTATAATTTTGAAAAATAATGAATATCATTATTTGTGACTTGATTAATATATATGATAGTGTGTAAGGTCTGCTGTAGATATCATAGGTATGTAAAACACATTTATTTGTCGATCAATTCAATGATTATTATAATAAGAATGATAAATTAAGAAAAATGAATTAAAAAAAATAAAAAAAATAATGAGCGAATAGCAACAATGCAAATAAAAGATAGGGCGCCCATAGAAAAAAGTTTAAAATACATTCTGTACGAAATTAGAGAGATTCTTACTTTTACGATTGATTTTCCTGCAAAACAACTATAGTCTAAGAGAGATTTTTCAGCTAATGCATTTTGTATCAGTTGAATGAGTCAAGAGAGCATATGTGAGTTCTACATTTCAGCCCCAAAGGGGCTGCGCTAACAAGCTTTTTTCCCACTAAAACGAAGTTTATTGGGGCTTCCAGTTATATTTAAGGGTGCACCAATTTCAATTTCGATTCTAGACTTGAAATTGGTGAAAACAGGCTTCGGCTAGGGGTAGGAAGTTTTTGTTTCGCGGGCTGTCACTTTAACAGCTGTTCAGTAATTGAATAACAGCAAAATTCTGTACTTCAATCTTTAGTCAGGAAAAACCATTTTTGAGGAAATAACGATTTTTTCATCAAGTTCTATGAAAGGATTTCGGGGTCGAAAATTTTGAATCTGCATTCAGTTTCTCAAAATTGTGTAGCTCATTTTTCGGTCAAGTAAACTATAACGAGATTGCCTATAGTGGAATTGTTTAAAAAGCGTTACTTCCTCAAAAATGGCTTTCATTGACGAAAGATTACAACTTAAAATTTTGCCGTTATTCGGTTAATGAGTAACTGGTAAAGAAGCAGCCTGCGAAACCCATACTTTCTATCCTTAACCGGAGTCAATTTCGACCAATTCTAGGTTAGTTCCAGCCAATGTCAAGAATTGCAATTGCACATCCCTACATGACAGTCTCGTGTCAATGCGAATTCGAATAAAATTTTATCCTTTGCTTTTACCAAACGAATGCTGATGAGATTTAGAAATTTTCACTTGTTTTCGAATTCGAACTAGGCAGCTACTCGAGAATCAACAATAATGCTGAAGATAAACATTTCCTTCTCTTTCTCTCGTAATTGTATTTTCTTATGTTTTAACCATCTTAATATTTGTTCGTTGATAAAATTTCTACAAGAAGAAGAGAATCGTTTTCATCATGTGTGTATTTAAGTTAGGGTAGGTTTAGGAGCAAAGTCGAAAGCAAGTCAAAACAATTGTGGTTTAACATCGCATTGGCCATCTTGACGAACAATATTATAATTCTTCTTTATCTTTTGACTTACGTTTGATTTCTGTTAGAATGTTAATATTATCCCATATAATAAAGCATCTCCCTTGCTATCCAGAATATACTAAAATAATTTTTGATCACTTTCCACGTCGATATCTTTTTTTGACATTTTTACGACCAATCAATTTATTATTTTTTAATATCGGTTCCATTCTCTTGATCAATGAACAAAAACAAAATGACGAATTAGTGGAATTTTAGTTTTTGTTTCTTGTTTTGTTTTGAATCAAATGGAAAAAAGACAGCAAGAATGACCTTTTTCGCATAAAAAATACTCACTACCCATTATCGTTGAAGAGACGTACATCCTTCGATGTTCGTGTAAACACGAAGAAACAATAAAAAAAAGTATTTGGTTTGATCCTTTTGGTACTTTGTTTGTAAGAAAACAACTAAATCTTCTCTTTTCAGCATGAAATCCAGAAATATGGTGGACATGTGTGTGCTAGAAAAGAACACTCATACACGCAAGCCCACACACACCCCGAATAAGTGGTTAAAGGTCAAAAGTGAAAAGGTCGAAAGAAATATGTCGAAAATCAAGATGTCGAAAGGCAGATTGTCGAATGAAAAAAAATAGAAAAAAAAGCAGGAAAAGAGAAATATTAAAAATGCCGTTGAAAAGATATCCTATCGGTTGAAGATTAAAGAGCAATTATCTCTTAATTAGCCTATTCATTTGTCTATGAATTTGACTGTTACGTTAAGAGGATCTAACAATAATGATTAATTAGTAAAGTGTGCATATATAGTAGCTTGTATTTATTGTCATAAATTTCTGTTTATTTGTGTCTTATTTTGTTTCAAATTTCATGATGAGTAACACGCCTACAATTACCTTCTCAGAAAGCAATAAAGGCAAGCGTGTACTTATCTGTGATGGTTTTGCTTATCATTTAAACAAGTCATGTGCCAAGGTCAAGTACAGAAGGTGTGAAAACCGTCTCTGCGCTGCTATTATTCATACTGATATCAATGACCAATTCAAGTTACGAAAAGGTGATCACTCAAGTCATTTATCTTCGCCAGAACACATTGAACTTCTTAAATTTAAATCTAATATAAAACAACGTATAATTGCCGAAGCTACAACAGTTAGCCGTATTTACGATGAGGAATTAGCCAAAGCTCAATTAAGTCAAACTGCTCTAAGTATAGTTCAATCAGCTCAAGATACAAGTATGTAATTATCTTTTTATCATTTTTGATCTGATCTGGCATCTTTTAGAGTCATCCTTGAATCGAATTCGTCGTCGTGAAACTCCTGTTCTACCAAAATCATGCCATTTCGATATTCCTACTCTTTATGCTTAAACAATCAAAGGCGAACGCTTTTTACTTTATGATAAAATGTGGCGAAATAAAAGAATCATTATATTTGCTTATGATGATCAGCTGCGTATACTTTTTAAAGCAAAACACATATTAATGGATGGCACATTTTCATCATGCCCAGCATTCTTCGATCAAATATAAACACTTCACGCTATTAAATACGAACAGAGTGAGTGAATGATACCTTGCATTTTTTTGCATTCTAATGAATAATCTAAAGGTTTTCCATGCGCCTTCGCACTTCTTACTGGCCGCTCTGGTTCAGTCTACAAAGAATTGTTTAAACAACTAGAAGAAGAGGCCGAGCGCCTTCAAATGCAGTTTGTACCTAATAAAATTACGACAGATTTTGAAAACTCATCTGTGAAACCATTACGAGAGCAGGTACGCAATTTCTTAAAGATATTATTAGCTCATCATTTAGTTTCTAGTTTTCTGGTGTTCGTCACACCGGATGTTTTTTCACTTCTGCCAAGCCATTTACAGAAAGATTCAGGAACTTGGTCTTTGTATTACATACAAAGATGATCTAAATGTTCGCAACATTTGTCAACGTCTGATGGCTTTACCTCTTCTTCCACAAAATGAAGTGGCATTAGCATTTCAAGAACTTGTTTAACAACGTCCAGACGTTCTTATACCACTTTTCGACTATTTCGATAATTATTGGATGAAACAAATATCTATGCCTTTATGGAACGTTTCTGATTTAAAAACGTGCACTACTAACAACTGCGAAGGCGAGATCTTACTTCTATCTTTTTTATGATTCCATTCTACTCTGTTTTGGGCTGGCATAACCGATTCAATCATAGTGTTGATAAGATGCATCCTAACATATGTCATGTTATTGATGCACTCAAGAGAGAAGAGATCCATGTCCAACAACAACTTCTCCATGCTAAAGTGGTTTGCTCAAGAAAAAGTCGAAAAGAACGTGCATCATTCAAGAATGCCTCGAAGTCTTAGCTGCTCATTTTGCTAATAATGAAATTGATCTGAATGGATACATTGAAGGTCTTTCAATGATCGTTGCAAAAGATAAAACAAAAAACTTCACAACTGAACTAAATAGCTTTTCAATTTTACATTATGACTGACGATATCTTTTTTTATTTTCTTGGAATACTGTTAGTCTTCATATAGATTTTTTTATCTTGATTTATTATCTCTATAAAATTTGTTTCCTTCATTTTCTTGATAGTTTGAAACTTGTTCTTATTTTTCGGCTAAATATCTATAAATAAAATAGATGATTCAATTTTTACTATCGTATTTTTCTGCATCCTGCTTTTCGACATTTTTCTTTTGACATTTTACCACTTTACCCACACCCCACACCCACGCTCTATGTGAAAAGCATGAATAACACGATGGCATTGATTATTAACTGTGTCAATGATCCAAAAAAAGAAAATGGCGTGAATTTATTGAAGAACTAATAGAAATCTATGAATCTAAGTAAAAGCAAGCCGAATAAAATAAAATTTAACCCCTATGAATCTTCGCGTTGCTGTGATCTCTGGCTGCAACACCCAGGAAGTAGATCGCTTCAGGTAATCTGTCGGAGAGTATTTGTAAATCGTATTTGTTTCTCCAGAATAATGAGCTAACACGTTTGCGAAACTGAGCCAATACAGCTCCGTCTGCTTCATCACGGAATGTCGTATCCAATGAAAATGGCTTGCCTTCCATCGATACACGTCGTCCACCCCAATTGATTACGAATTTATTTCCGACAATCTTGAAATTTTGTTCAATGGTTCCATTCTTCCACTGATTTGGTTTAGCTTCCAGAATTGCAATGATCGCTTTGTACATCGCCACTGTCACCTTGGCTTTCAACTTCGCCAAAATATCTTTTTTCGACGCACCAGAAAATAATCGAACATCGTGTGTCAGGCGGAACTTCGTTTCCATACGATATTGCTGCTTCTTTCCGGTGGTATCATAGATTGTGAATTCGCCTCCTTTAAGTCCACTAAGGAAATCTTTCTTGATCAAGTATGTCCGATTGGTTTCAGCCGATTCCACTGCAACAAGACTGTTTAGAGCTAGTACGACTGTGGCAAGATAAACTAACATCGACATTGTAACGAATAGATCGGTGTACGTAGTAATTCAAACTAAAGAAATGATGAAAGATGCACATTTTTTACTTTATTCACAATCACTATCGTGGTAAGGGTTTCGATTTCATACGTTCTTATCGCGCACATCGTGGTAGCCAAGTAATAAGCTTGCATATGGATGCATTGAATTTCACTTTTAAACTAATTCAAGCATTTTGATTATTGTAATATGATCAGATGTTGCAATTCAATTAAAGTGTTGCACATTAACTATCGACCTTCCCATGATAATGCTACTCAAAATTTGTTATTATGATTGATTTTATTAAAGCTAGGTTTTTTCTTATAAATTCTGATGAACACTCAAAATGAAAGTAAAAATATATAAAAAGTTCAGTTTTTTTATTGCATGCTTTCAACACCATCCATATACCTGTCATCATTAAGAAGTCCAAACAATTCTAACAAAACTTCAAGCTTTTTTCTTAGAAAATTTGTTTAATTATTTAGAGCATTTCAAGATTCACTGAATTATCATATCTACTGTCATATATCTACATATATGTATGGGTAGATCCATGGATGGCGAACCGAGAAAGATGTAAAGTATTCAGAAATTTTTCTTTTCTATCAGAGTTTGTAGAGTGCTTTTCACAGATAATTCAAGTGAAAAAATATTTTGAATTTCTTTTAGAAATGGTAGCATTATAGTCAAACTACGGTATAGCAGGAAACACCTTATAATGATGTTTTTTTTGTTTTTCGAAGAGAAGTGCTTCACTTTGTGTGCCATCTTACTACTTTTTTATTTCATCGAATACACAGTGTAGTCCTACTTTCTGATGGTCCAGCTGTCAAAGTATAAGAAACGATAGATTTTGGAGTATTTTTGTCACTGAACGGAATGATCATTCGTAGATCATCCGCTGATTGAATGAAAATAGTCACTTTCGCATGTTTCTCTAACAAAAAGCCGAACAAAAGATGGATTCATTGAAAAGCAAGAAGATTGTTAGATTGTTTTATTTACATAGTAAATAAAAATCGTTATGTTTGATTAAATTTGATATAATGAGAAGAGACACCCAAACGAAAATTAAATTAATGATTCATCACTGCATGATGAAACATTTTAGACTGTTTAGTCGACAATAGACTACAATGATTACAATGAAACTCGAAATGGCTCAATAATGTCATGATGATAAAAATTTTTTCTTAGTAAAAGTCTAAACATATACCGCAAGGTGATTGCTATCAACATTTAATGAAAATATGGATTCAGATGTTGTAGAGAAGCGACAATAGTGAGAGAAAAAGGTTAACATTCGAAGTTTGATTAAGAACAGTGGCGGGTTAGCGACAGTTGCCAGAAGTGTTATACATATTCATTCTATGCGACCTTTCCTAACTGTATAACCTGTATCCATCCGAGTGCAGTTGAAGTTAGACATTTTCAAATGAATATCGAACATTATTTGTAATAAGCTGGTCAAAGAAAATGTAATCTAGTATACACATGAAATTTTGTCAGCAATCGGTGTCATGCTCATATTTGTCAAGTGATCATGTATGCTGCAAATCCATTTATATGACATGAGGAACGGAGGACAGTCAAGTCAAACAATTTTTCATGATTAATAAGAAAAGTATCATTTTTCTGTTTGATGAACAAGCCATTATTGAACATTTCACTAACATAGCAACATCATTTTTTAATATGAAAATTTGTCGACTGATTAGTAGAGATGTTGAGGAAAATCCATTTGCATTAAAATCTAAAATACAAAAAGCCATGTCGAGTTCAATGTTATCTATTCAATGAGATCATTTCAGTACAATCATCTTTGAAATTTTCGTCCAAGTTTACAAAGATCTCCAAATGTATCCAAGATGTTTCACTAAACTTTCGGAAGTGAATCTCGAAGTCAAACAATTGTCAAAATTTTCCCAGAAACTGTTTAGAATTTTCAAAAACTGTCTCGATAGAAATTTATCGAATTGAAATTCTGAGCCATTTGTTGTACCGTTTTGGAATACTTTCTAAAAATTCTCAAATGACTTTTGTTTCCTGAAAACATTTTTGTTGACCAAAATTGATCAAGATAAGTAGTTTCAAATTTTTCTCGTAATTTTTAATTCATAACTATGTTCCTCATTCAATTTGCTCTTTGCAGTTTTTATCGTCAATCAGCATATTGCTTATGTTGATGATAAAAAGAAGCTTGTAGAGTTGTTGAAACCATTTTGTTTTCTTTCGATCGATGAGACGCAAAGACAATGCTGTTTCTATTGACGAAGATCTTGATAAGTTGAGAATTGACGAAAGTGGAAGCATTCGAATTCTACAATATACATGCCGAGAATTTCGACCGATTGAATCATTGATCTATATAGTTCACAGAAGATTATGTCGAATTGAACTTCTAATAGATGTACAATCAATTGCTATTGTTAAAAGATGAAATTACAGAATATTCTACAAACGTCTTTCTGTTTATTATATATGGAACTAATTTTCACACTTGTCTTCTAATCTGAATGATTAAGCGTCAAGCTTGATTATTACCAATAAGTCATGAGCAGGAATTGACCTTTAGAATAAGTTAAATTTTATTTTTGCCACTTCAATAAAATTAATCTTATTGTTTTTTTTATGATAAATCCATGGAAAATTCCTTGAATTAATTTTGTTCTATTCGAGATCATTATTTACAATATAACACTTATGATTTTACGCGGTGCATACTATTTTCTCGATAAGCAAATGTATCCTCGCCCATCGCCTATGGTAAGGATGAATCATTTACTTTAACTTCAGATTAAGTTAAGTATCATTACTTACAAGGCTCAAGATTAATGAAAAGAGACTATCAGTCATACTTTTATTACTTATTATTAAGAGATAGTCCGTCAGACCATCACCAACACCAGCCGCCGCTAATTTGTGTATTTTTATAAATATAACAAATACCAAAGATTACAACCCTCCAATTTTTTGGGTTAGATCAGATATACACAGAAAAACAGACTTTTTTTCATATTTTATCGTTGTTTAAATATTTTCTTTGCCTTTATTCATCGCTGTGCATCAGAAAAGGTCTCAGAAAATCCAAAGAGTTTTATACAAACTGAGCCACGTCATTAGTCATTACAATAACTTTTAGTAGTCGAGCGTGCTTCGACAAAGAAGCGGAGGAGCATCCATAGTATATAAGTGTTATCTTCCCAGTAATTTGCCGCTAATGTTGTTTAGTCATGACATTCCAAAAAGAAAATAAATCTAGATTCTGATTGTTCTGGAAGTTTTGCATCTTTTGAAATATTACTCACAAGGTAAAAAAACGTGCATGAGTTGGGTGTAGGTATGTGGATGTGGGTGAGTGAAGATAAAGGAGAGATTTTCACTCACGAAAGACACACACCCCCGATCTCACACTCACACCCACACCCAGTTTCTATTAAAAAACAACAAAACAAAACAAATTCCGAACAGAACAAAATTGAGAATCTATTTCGAAAATATAAAATAATTTTTGACAGGTGTATACACGATTACATTTTTTGCTTTCTTCGCAATAGTTTATTTCATATTTTGCAACTCATGTGTGTAGTTTATTCCTTATATATTGTAGTTGGAAGCTTTGTTTATTTAGAAATTACTTTTTAAAGACATGAATATTGCAATGATCATCAAATAAAAATTATCTAAATTATTTTGAACAGATTTTATTAAGGTTTATGAACTTTCGATATGATGGTTCGAAGAAATTCTGTAAAGAAAATCATGCATAAGATCGAAAAAAAAGTCTATCTAAAATCTAAATGATCTAGACGAGAGCGTAAAACAACAAAGTCGATGGATCATCTCATCGAATGCAAAAGAAAATGTAACCAATGCAAATTAGCGCGCGCAGCAAAACAGAACTCAAAAAATGTTTTATTGTATCGATTTCCGAACGAATAATCGAACAGGATTGCTTTTATCATCTTCAACAATACGTTGCAAATGGTTATCTGTAATCAATAATTTATCG
The DNA here is from genome assembly GCA_905329745.1 of Rotaria sp. Silwood2. Classification (NCBI taxonomy): domain Eukaryota; kingdom Metazoa; phylum Rotifera; class Eurotatoria; order Philodinida; family Philodinidae; genus Rotaria; species Rotaria sp. Silwood2. Next base: position 427,145 of record CAJNSZ010000074.1, on the reverse strand, counting down.
TTGTACACTTGGCATTATAGATTTGTAGATAACGTTATCACAAAAAGAATCACTGGGTATTCGTTCCTAATTTCTGGTTCAATATAGTTATGTATTTATTTGATGATATAACGGTTTCGATTCAATTTGATATGTTAGAAATCATTTTTGCTTGTTTTCAGTAATCGAATACGTGGTTCCAAATAAGTTTTGGAGCCGTCAAATTTTAGGAGAAAGTAGCCTTTACAAGAAAGATTCAAATGAATGCTTATTGTCTATGGAGTGGTGTTCGGAGATTTTTATCGATATTCGAGTGTTGTTCTTAGATGTTTGCAAGTAGATAAGTTTTGACCTAAGCCAGCTCATATGTCATTTGAGGGCGCATAGGTGTAGGTTGGCATGAAGTGTGAATGAATATGTCTGGTAAATTTCTTCAGTCACCACACCAATATCTACACGTATATCATCAGTACAGCATAGTGAGAGATGACAGGAAACATCTTTTGAAGACTTAGTAGTATATCATTGTATACATTATAGTTTTTCTTCAGTGTGCAATCGCAGCAGTTATTTTTCAGAAAAAAACTATCACTTTAGATCGGCATCGATTGAAAAAAGCGTTTAACATGTAGAAGAATTTTATTAGGCTTGAATATGAAAAAAATTAAAAAAAATAATTGGTAGAGAGCTGTGGAAAATGGAAGTTCTGTATTGTTAATCGATTGCGATCGAACTACTTGATCCGTTCAGACGTTTATTGTTCACTAAAATGAAATACAATAGAAATGAATTGTCAAGAATAAATACAAAATGTACAACCGGACCTATATAAAAAGAAAGAAGCAATCATTTTTTAAATTTCTGATAGATATTGTCAAATGAATCGTAAGCAACACATGATTAAAGAGCTGAGATTCTGTCACATATTTACATTTTGCTGAATGTTTCTAGAAAAATGTGTCTTACGAAGTGTCACAATTGAGCGCAACATACCTTGTTTCTCTAATGATTTTTTCAAATATTCCTTTGTCTTTTCACCATAAAACACATAATTACTACATATGAATGTGGATAACAGGAATAAGGAATCATTTGGACAAGTATTCTATGCTAAATTCATGTTAAATCAACAATCCATAAACGAAAATGGTTCCATAACCAATTATCACATCTCAAATGGACAATTATTAGTGCCAAGCTTCAGATAAAATATTTTGTATAATTGAAATCTAAGATTTCGAATTGATATTAAATAAAAAAGATGGCGCAGCAAATGAATAATTCAGAAAAATATGTATATGTTCAAATATTAGACTCATTTCAAAACGGATCAGTGTGTTGAATCATATAATAAGCAATCATCGAACATACTCATAGTCTATAGCATGTTTGAATTGAAAAATATTGGTCATTTAATAATAGAATTTGGAAAATAGATACTAGATTGATTAATAATACTGTAAATGAATAACACTTACTATGCTTTCTATCGCATATATGCTTTCTTTTAACACACAAAGTCAAGCTCAATACATAACTGTGACATAATATAATAAATGAAAAAGTGATATTAATTTCTCATTCAAATATTTTATTTCTTTTTCAAAATTAAAAATTCAAACAGATTCAATTTTCATCGATTTTGTAATAGATGAATAGTCTGTACGAAGTTTACAATCACATGTGTGATGGATTCAAGCTCTGTAATTCAATATTGATACATAATTCAACAACGCACAACAAATGAATAGTCGATATCAGAAATATTTTATTCAATTATTCTTCTCATTTCAAATATGAAAATCAGAATCAGTAATAAACACAAAGATTGCCTAGCATATATCTATTTCCTAACAGATTTCTATTCGAATAATTTCTTCCTTGGAAAAGATGAGCCGAATTACATGATGTGTTTCAAATTTTGATAAAAAACGAACAATGCAAACAAGTAAGAAACTGCTGACTAAGTATTTTGCTGACACATTGTCGCATAGTTCCACTTAGCATAACCCTAATAGAACTTATAAAATATGAATAGTTCATACCAAGTTTCTTTTCAAATATTTTCCTTTTCTACCTCAAATTTACAAAATAAATCTGAAAATATGAAATCATGAGCTAAATGAATAAGTCAAATCAAGACTCTCATCAGATATCCGGCGAAAATGAAATCTTCCATTGGCAGATATCCTTTTTCATGACAAACTGCCTCGAAAATGAACCGTTCTAACAACAAAAGCTCTGTATTAGTATTGCATTTCCATTGATGTTATGTCTCAAATTGATCATATATCATGTTTTTACATATTAAGTGGAAATAACATACCAGATTTCTGTTCAAATATTTCTTTTGAGTTAAAACCAATGATTTTGCATTTGTCACATACTAAATTATCGTATGATAAATAACTTGTTTCAACCAAGCTTGTATTCAAGTATTTTCTTGATTTTTATTCGATAATTTTTAAGCTGTAATAGGATGAACTGCTACCAGATAGATAAATCGTTCATACCAACCGGCAATATAAATATTTTATTCGTTGCATAGCAGAACATCGAGATCTGTAAAATATTTAACAATTAAATGGTAAGTCATTCGATCATAAGAATGTATTCTCCGTATATTTTACTTGATTCTAATCAATGATTCAGCATCAGTAATGTATTAAAATAGTACTTGATAGGTAAATAATTCACAGTACCAAACTCTTATTCAACTAAAATTTCTTACTAAAAATCAAGGATCTGTTATTTATAACATAATCGATAATAACAAGATGAATTAATACTTCATAAGAAGTGTCTCTTCGAATATTTTTCTCAGTTCATATGAAGATTCGACATCTGAAATATATCCGATCACCATACAATTACCGTACAGTTTACATTGCCAAGTTTCTATGCGAATATATTGCATAGTTCCAATAAAAGCATAAAATCTTGTAGCATACATATGAAGCCTATTAGATAGATGAATGGTTCGTAGAAAGAAGATGCTTGTGTTCAAATATTTTACGACTTTCAATGGAAAGATTTTGAATGATTTTATAGTTGATGATCTTGTAGAAATCGAACTATTCGTACAACGTTTAAATGTCTATTCAAATATTGTATTTAAAAATAAGAATATCGAATCAATATCATAGTTGACAATGAAGTTATTCGTGAAAATTTCACATCAACAAATGTCTTTTCAAACAATCTGTCCATATGAAACTAATAATTTAAGATTCGATATTAATACAGGCAACACATATGACCTGAATTCCTTCTATGATAGATACACTCAGATATTTCAAGAATTTTTAGTCTAAGGTGAACGTTGATAAGGACAGCGCGATCTCATTCGTTATTTGAATACATCAAAGTACACGTTGATTCATATATAGTGTTCATCTCAAAACAAGACTAAACATCCAATATTATTTTATGTATTTCAGAGTATGTAAACAACTCGACAAAAGATCGATTCGAATTTTATGTTAACTACTAGCCAATTATGTTTTTTGACTGATAGAATCAGTGATAATGTAATGGATAAACGGTGCACATCATTGTTTTGTTCTAATATTATATTTACATATGAAGCACCATTTGAGCATGAATAATGACTCAAGTTACGTTGAAATTCAACGAAACATACGCTTATGAAGTAAAATATTGGACCATTGGCGTAAACTGTATCTGGGTTCTTCAGTATCAAGATCTTCATGTATGCGATAAGCTACCGCTAATGCTCGGTTAGTCGATAGCATGATGAAGACGACAAGTACAAACAACGCCAATTTCAAAATTATATTCATCGCGTAGTAATTATATCGAAACACTTACAAATCTAGTAAGAGAATTATCTGGTAATAATCTAAATGACAATATTATTAAGATAGTTCTCGGGCTGTTTTATATCTATCTGCTCGGAAAAATAGATGCATCACTAAAAATCACTTTGCCTTGTAGAATGAAATCAATACAAGACATCCTTATTATATACCTTCACAAAAAACGTGTACATCTATGCAAATGAAAAAATAAAAGTTTGATTACTCTCCAATACAAGTAAAAAATATTTTCACTACCCACACCAACATACCTACTTGTTTTTCTTTTACATAAACCTCACCTTCCATACAATCATTGCTATCAAGGTAACAAGACTAACTATTTTTTTAATTTCGTCTTGATGAGCAACCGTTTCACTAAACAGGCATCATCAGAAAGATTCTATCGCTTGAAAGAGCAATCAACATGAGCACCGTGAAATAACTTGTCACTCCAATTAATATCACCAATCCATGTTTTTTTCTGAAGGTTGTATATCCTTCTTTTCTTTCTTGACAAGAGGTTTTTTTGTCGTCACCTGTAATCATATATTTCGTTAGATGTTATCAGTAAAATATCACATTGGTTTTGGCCAACAGATGAAAGTAGAAACTACGTTAATATTCAAAGAACCTATCGAATATACTTCAGTGAAATAAGAATCAATTTGAATTATTGACGACAGGATGATCAGAAAATACTTTATCTACCTGTTTGCTTTTCTTTAACGTTACTAAATATGAGATGAATTTGTCTTTGAAAAGTAGATTCAAAACAAGAAACACTGTTACTTAAAAATGAAATCATAGCACGATTCAGTTCGATATAACTTACATTGAAAGTTTTGATTATATTTCAATGAGAACGTCGATGATCAATATTACTCATCCAATGGGAAGTACTGGATACTGTGGAGAGTATGGGTAAAGAGACAAACCATATTGCAGGTTTTTTTGCATTATCGCTGATATATCACGGTACTCATCAGTACCAGCAATAGCATCCACGGCTTTTGTTTCGTATTATTAAACAATTACAGGATATTTTTTTATCCAAATTTCAATTATTTATCAGAAAGAGCTTGAATCAACCGAGAAGGAAACAGTTGCAGAACATATTTTACTAATAAAACTTCGTGTGAAGGCATCCATTTAAAAAGTTTATTTCGTAACTAGGATCGGTTAGAGAATAAAATAAACTATACTTACACACTATATGTATACAAGAGAGTATGTAACTTATTCTAGTCATCTTGCACCAATAGAGTGATGTTTTGTTTTTTATCCTTATTATAATTGTGATTATTCGATGTTACATGGCATAAGATAGATATTTAGTATAATTACAACTTCTCTTATGACTAGTTTACATGAAAGAAAAAACGTTAAAATACTTTATCCATTTCATATACTGAATTGTAAATTGAAACACTTGCAGCTGAAAAGTTTTATCAGAAAAAACAACACTCTCTCTTAACTTCTCATGTAAAAACCGAACACACTTCAAACACGTTTGGACGCAGCAAGAATGAAACTTCTGATGCATCTAGATGCATTTTTCGAAAAAGAAAGGGAACACGCATCTAGATGTATCAGATGTGAGTATACTTTGACTTTTCACCCACAGCCGCACTCCTATTCAATATGAATTTTTTTATTAAAATGTTTGCTATTCTTATTGAAATTTGTTAAATTTTCTTCCTTTCGTAACTCTAAAATTTTTCTTCGGTACTGAAATTGAAGTGGAAGCACTTAGTCCTATAAAGTTGAGAGCTATTTGCTTTACTTTCTATGAATTTTAATCAGATAGAAATTTATATAAATGAACGCTTATTTTTCAATTCATTCTTTTCTGTGTTAATTCATTAAAGCGTATGATACTTTCGTGTTAAAATTAATTGGTTTCTCTAATTTATCGAATATCTACGTTAAAATTTGTTCATTGGCTTGATATCTTCCTTAGATCCGATTAAATGTATTACATGTAGGAAAAAAAACGTTTCTACGTGTTTACTTCTAAAAGGTTTTGAGTCAACGAGTTGTACAGTGTTGTTTTCTTCAGTTCACACCTTCAACGCATCAAAACAGCGTTTTTTCCGTTTATTTGTCTGTCTGAGTAGTCCTTTTGTTCATAAAAAATTAATCTCATATTGTTATAAATTGAAGTAACAGAAAGATATTTTGTTGAATTTACTGTAAAACATACCTAAAGTACAACCTTTTGAAAATATCCTAACGCAGTATAATAATTCCCTTTGTTTGAATAAAGACATTCAACATTATCAAACATAACGGAAAGATCAAAATGATTTACTGGTAACGTTTTCTGTTGAATACCAATAGCTTTATTATAATTTTCTAATCTCGTATGGTAATTTTCTGTTTCATTGTGTACTTCGTCCATATTACTGCATGTACTTGCTAATGGTGGATGATTAAGTATCAAAAACATTTCTTGACTATTCTACATTCTTTTTTGATTTTTGAAAACATCGATAAAATTACCTCTTTGAAAATATTTTTATCCAATATAATTATATGTCGATACTATATCAGGATGGCTTGATGGTAAACAGTTTAATCGAATACTTAGAGTTTTTTGAAAATTTTATAAAGTCATTCAAAATTTATAGTGTTTCAGTTATGCATCTATAATAATATTATACTCAGCTGAAAGTTATTGTTCATTGTCTTTCGATAATAATTCGATCTGTTTCAAATGATTCTTTAGAATATTTCAAGACAAGATTATATTGATCCTTGTTATTGAATAAATGTTCTATGTTATTATAGGTCGCTGCAAATTGACTTGGTTCTTTAAATCTTATTTGAAATTTTAATTTTATTTTTAAAGCTTTTCTGTAGAATTTCAACGCTTTATCATGGTTTTCTTTTTCATCATACAATACTTCAATCCAATTATAAATTCTTGCTATGTCAACTGGTTTTAAATATAATTGATGAAGTATGATTTTAAAATATCTGTCCGTTGTACAGACATTTCCCGTTTTATGTGAAAAGATTCCAAAAGTTAAGAGATTAGGCTTCTCTCCGATTTCGTTTTTAAAATGTTTTATTAATTGACTCAATTGTTCGTTTTTTTATTGTTAAAATTAATTTAATAATCCATATTCTATCATCTTACTCTTCAATACTTTCAATTTGAAAAATATTGCTCATAGAAAATAAAAGTTTCTTTTCAGTTTTGAGATAACTTACTTTTTCAATTTTAGCAAAAGGTTTAGCCATAATACGCTGTGTCGATTTCAATTTCAAATAAAACTGATTTAATCAGTGTACATTCCGAACTATCACCAGTAAATGACAGTGATAATGCATGTGACGTTGTTGTAGAAAAATATGAATTTATTGAAATGATTCCACCAATCTTTTCTAATCATCTTGCCATATTTGCTGCATTTCACACAATATATTCTTGGTAACTAGTAGTCGCAAAAATCGAATAGAATTTTTCTTATCTATTAAAAGAAAAAGAGTAGAATGTGAAGTTTCTTTCGAATCCATGAAAACGAAGCTTAGTATACTAATGTTTGTCTCATGAACAGATAAGATCGAGTAATCGTTCGAAAGTGTGATGAGATCGATTCTAATTTCTTAGATATTCCTTTTATAATTTTAAAAAGAATAAGAAAACCTAAACTTCTCCACGAAAAATCTTTGTTATTCAAAACCGTTTATCAAAATTATTCTCCATTATCAAAAAATTCTTTATACACCTATATTCATACTTACTCAAGTGATATATCATATAGGACATTTTTTCAATTATTTTAATATATATCCGGATGAACAATTTTCAGCTGATCATAGCATTCGTTAATGTTTACCAGAGACATCTGTTGTTTTTGTTAGAACATGCTCCTAGGCGAAATTATTCAGAAAATACTGTATAGCATGTGACATTGTGTCAGTAAACTGGCGATTTCTTCAAAACGGAGGTTGCTATTTAGGCAAGAACTTTACAATGCGATACATTTGTTCAAGTGGTATCTGGAACAAATGAACATGATATTTAAGCATTATCTAAACAAATTGGCCGTATACAATGCCGAATATATAGCCAATAGTCAACATAGGATAGTAAAAAAGCTGTATAAAAGAATTTGAGAAGAAAAAACACTAGAAAAAAAGAGCCTGATATATATATTATATATATCAGGCTCTCAATGCTATTCGTTGTGCATCTTCATATTATGCTGTTTAACATTGCAGGTTATGTAATTACTTTTCTTTTGTGTTCGGTATCTTATAGCAGGCACATTTTTCACACTTCTCATTCAAGAACGAAAAAAATCCAACAATTCATTATTCTTTGATATCCTCTCGAAATACTTGAACTTCGGATTCAATGGGGTGCGGGTGAGTTTGAATATGGGTCTAGGTTTGTCTTGGTGAGTGTGAAAATGTAGGTTTGGGCATGCAGTTGTGAAGATGGGTTCAAACTGATGTCAGACAGAATGAAAGACCTGTTCTCTTTTTCTCAAACGCATATAATAGCCGTACTCATAAACTAAACATCTGTGCCCACAGCTTTTCACCCTCGTTAAAATATGCACGCTAATAGCATGTCTTGATTGATAAAATCAATATCGATTTTTCATAATTATCGTCATTGACACTTAACAGTCTTGACATATACAAGGGGATCTGAGCATTATAATAAAAACGAATTAAGTATCCGGAAATGTTCTCATACGTCTGTACATAATACTTGCATGTCTGAAGATGTACTAATCTCTGACTGTGAACAAAAATTTTTATCCACTGCCATAAATGATGAGCCAACCTTCTTAAGTAAAAAGAAGTATAGATAACATGACCAACACATTGCAAGATGATTCTTTTATGCTAGTCGCATATGCTGATAGGCATGTAGATCTATGCTTGAATTTGAAAGATGCACTAGAACATTTGTTTGCAATCGCTAGGATACAATTGTTTTTATTGAATTGCAACAGTGTTTTTTTGTAGATCAATATCGATTGTATCCTAGAAGAATATCTAGAATCGAATCATTATAATGATTTCTGTAAAATGCTTAGAAATAAAATAAAAATAGCATCGCTCTGACTGAAACAGATCTGCTCCAAAAGCAATTTAAGTGCATTCAGTATTCAAAAAGATCCATATTTAATCTTTGAAAATGATATTTTTATACCTATCAGAGTACGTAAGCATTTCAGTGATGATTTCTTCTTGCATAGACTATACAATCATTTTCAAAATCTGAATAGGATTTGCTCTTAAGTCATTATTTAATTTCTATTATCGAAATACTATGAAGATCGATTATAAATACTTCTCAATCATCGATCGAGCTCTAAGAGAAAAATATGAAGTGCTGAATAATGTAGAGTTAAGAATCACATTTGCAAACGAATGAGATCATCTGTACATTTTCCATGAAAATCATTGACTTGATTTGTCTGAATCTTGCCTATCATCTAGTTTTTATGCAAGACTTCTTTATAAAGTCTTAACATATCACGTGTGTAACATGAACTCCAATTTCTTTCTATTCATAATGTGATCATAACAATTCTTTTTTGCAAATAATAAATGGTACATTTTTTCCTTTATTTTCGTACAGTACCGAGCCTATGCGTTTTCTATTGATAATTTGTAAAATATATATCCTGTTCGATGACATTGTTCACTTGATTTGTTTACAGAAAGAAAAAAGCGCATATCAGCGACGCAAATAGACTTTGATCACTTGCACGTGTAGTTTCTCTTCAATAGAAGTAGTAACAAACAGATTGCTCAACAGCATCAACACTTTGTATTCGTCATCGAATTCAGACAGATCTTTGATCGTAAATATAGTTAGTGCCATACGTCCTAGTTACAAGAGGTTGCATTTCAGATATTTGAGAAAATCAGGGATGTATGAGTATAGTTAATTCATTGGCAACCATACCATCACTCAAATTCAGTCATTATTCAGCCGCTCCACGGTCGAGACAATGCTTCGATGACGTTCAATAGGTCGTGCCCGAGTTGTAGTCCAAAAGTTTTGGATCCAGCAAGGTATAATCTTTATTCGCACTTCACCGTAGGAAACGCAGCAATATGAGCTCTAGATCTCATTCGTACCTAAATCAATACGGGCATGATTTTTATGCCTCGGGAAGCACGATTAACAACTGCAATCCACGCTCACATCCCTAGGTAAGTATCAATACGATGGTGTCATAAATAAAAGAGTCTCTGTAAAGCAGTGTCACGTCACACAATAGAGTGACTCATTAGCATGCATAATCCGGCTTAAACCAAAGCAAAAACTGGTATCTTTCATACAAGAAAACCTCTCAATGGTGAACGTCGCTAGAACCATTTGCAAGAGTTCACTATATGGAAGTAATGCATGATTTGCTATCACATGAAGATACAGTTTCAGAACATCTACTTTTATATTATTTCTAGCATATAGGTATGCTAGTGGTTCTTGTTGGGTGTGGGTGTGCGTGGTTGTGGGTGTGGGTGGGTGTATGGGTGTGGCTGTGGGTGGGTGTGGATCCTGCTATTCGTGAATGTTCCACACCCACACCCCACACCCCACACCCCACACCCCACACCCACACCCACACCTACACCCACACCCTCACCCCACATCACACCCATACACCCACACACACCCACACACCCATACACCCACACCTCTGTCATATGCTCAACTCATTCAATAACGATGAAGATCACACAAAAAGAAATGGATAGTTTTGGAATTCGAGCTCGAAATTCTCAATGGTGTAAGTGGTCTAAAAATAGGTTTTTAGATTATTCTACACGGCTGGAGGATTATCTTTTTGAAGTGTAATTTAACTTGTTTTATTTGAACTGTCTTAGCTGCTAACAATTCACTGATCGTAAATAAAAAGTTTGGATCAGGTGAACCAAAAATATTGAATTTTTTCTTTTCTATTCACAAGAATTGTAGTCTTTCACTATTGTAAGTCCCACACAAACATGATGTTCTTTGTTAGAACCTCTTCCTTCAAGTACATACATTTTGTTGCTATGATTGGTCTATTATACTTAGTTCTTGATCCACATTATCTAATGTTGATAGATCAAAATGTCGAGATAATCATTTGTTGGCATCGTTCAATCATCTAAATCAACTTTTGATTATAAGATAAAAGAAACTTTATTTAAATCTTCACGTTTGTAATGTTGAAATATATTTAAATTTTTAATAAAATAATGTGAACAATAACCCACTTTCAAATATTCGCATAGGAAATTGATCCATTTATAGGCTAGCACAGTATTTGATGTGTGCTCATCGATTTCAATTGTTTCATACATCCATAAAACAGTTGTCTTAACAGTATACAATGTTAATTCAGTCTCTCTATACAAACATTTATAGTAGATTGCTCGTACAATTCCATTTAAACATTTTTCTTTCAGGCAACGGGTGGGTGTGGGAGTGGGTTAGTACTCAGCGTGACTGTGACTGGAATTTGGTTGCGAATAGTCACGGGTACTAAAATAGTCACGTATTCTGTCTTTGTGGTAACTGTATTAATTTGTCCACAACACAAATAATTGCATATTCTTAACTTATTACGATAATATATTTATTTTTTCTGAGTTAAAACAACAATACACAAATGTTACAGAAGAAATTAGAGCTCAGAAAAATCTATAACTTTCTTAGAGCAAATTAAAACGGAGAGTGAGGTTCACGCAAAATTTTGATTTATCGTAGGAGCTATTGCATCTAAGTTACGACCAGTTCCAGTAGAACGTTGCTCAATCGATCTAGTCGATATCAACTGATATTTCTACATTAGGTAAATCGAGTAAAATTAAGAAGAAACTGAAAATTTCAACTGAAATAAATAAATGAGCTGCTCTGAAGATATAGATGTCGCAAGTATAACTACTCAGTTACATTTGAAATAACTTGCAATGCGATACATTTCAACAAATTTTCATTTTCTAAGGAACAATAAGAGTTACACAAGAGGTTTTTTACTGTAGATACTACCGACTATAGACTATCTTTTCATGACATTTCAAGAACATTTTTGTGTGATATTTTTTGCTTGGTACCATGTACCATTTCTAGAAAACATGCCGACGTAGATAAGACAAGTTGGTTGAATCAACATGATGGATAAGCTTGAGAATAGATTCATTTCAACGAGCACAACAGAATACATTGAATGCAGTTTTAAAAAGTTTGTTATATTGAATATTGGTACACAAACTTTTTCGAATAAGTCCAACAATACCATATTTGCTATATGATTCTAACTATGAAAATTATCGATTTGTTCTCAGTTGTTCAGTTTATGTGGTTCAAATGAAAATCCACTTTGAGTAATCTCAAAGTACAAAATTTCAACTTATTTAGATGCGTCTGTAAATATGACGAAAGATTTACTTTTTCGGAATTGATTACGTGGTATACAGATAACCTGTTATTCTCAGATGACAAATCGCTTTTGAGTCAAAGCTCTATCTTTCATGTAGCCCCTAATGAACTACGAAAACTCTTAAAAGAAGTCTTGTTTCTAATTTGTTCCGATCGATATATACACTTTTTATGATTTGGTTTTCGAAGATTACCGTGGTCTCCCTTGGGGGTTTTTAAAAAGTCGAATTTCGATTTGAAACTTTGTACATAAAAAGGACACAATGAGAATAGTTCATAACGAAAATCTCTAGTTCTTTAGACTTCTCTTTATCGAGAATATAGACATGTGAAGATCTAGATGAATTCAATACAACTTTTTACATGCTAATCCAAATAAGATGAAAATTTCTCATAGTTAGAATTGTAAAGCGAGTTAGGTGTTGTTGGTTGTGTTCAAAAAAGTGTGTGCACATATAACTCAATATAAAAAGCTTTTGAAAATGGTATTCGATGCATTCCGATATGCTGTTCAAATGAGACTATTCTCCAGTAAGTCCACCATTTTAATTCAACCAAATTTCCTTATTTTCGTCGGCATACTCCTAGAAATCGCATATCGTGCCAACCGAATGTGGGTATGAATGAAGACGAAATCCACATCTACACTGACACCCTTTATCGGCAAGGAATCAAAGCAAAAAAGTTCATTTAAGAGTTTTGAGAGAAGCAGAATGCTTAGAATCACATTAGAAAAATTGTCAAAGCTTTGAAAATGAAAAAGTTGATTTCTTTGGAAACATTGGTGACAAGATTTTCCAGTCCCTAGGATTTTAAATGTTTTATAATTGCATAATATTTTAACAATTCAAATAAATTACTTATTTTGTCTATTCATTTATATGTCCCGAACCGGAAAAAATAATTATAAAGTTGAACAAAAGAAAAAAATATTATTATATTCATGGTTAGATGAAAAGTTAATACATTTTGCGTTATAATCTGAAATTCGAAATTTTTTGAAAGCTTCTCCAAAAGAATCTACTGATAAAAATTGAAGAGGCATTTTTTCAATTTAACTCCATGTGTTCTATTCAATCAAGCGTAAAAAATAGTGGAGAAATTTTGAGCTGCATGCACCTTATTAGAGACGAATAAGCTTGTTTACTTTCGTCTATTTTTTCTTTCGCAAGAAGATAAACGTAAGTATCATTTGATTTTGTTCTGTTTGTTTTTTTTGTATAGCTCGTTATTTCTCACGCGTCTTTCGTACGAAGCATTAAAATAAATAATTTATTGAAATCAATCATTACCGGTAGTACGAATGAATTATTTACTTTAACTTTAAATTAACTTAAAATTCGCTACTTAATCCTTAAGATTAATAAAATAATATCAGCTACCACCAATTGATTTCTTAATATCGAATGTTAACGAATTCCTTTAATACTTTATATTAAGTTTAAGTTTTCCTATTGAACACTTAATTTACTTAAAATTAAGTGAAAATGATTGTGTTGAGCAAATATTGTTTTATTTCTAGTTTTTAGTCTACTCCCACAAGAAATAAGTATAGTGTTATTCGAGTTACTTGAGAGAGAATCCTCGATGAGACCAAACAACAGAACGTTTTCTCTTTACAAGAATAGAGGACAACCTTACACAAATCTGATTGATTGAAATAAGAAAACTATTAGTCAGTCCAATTTTGGCAAGATATTTTTTGCATTATGGTAAAGAGAAGACGTAATTTTGTCCTTATCGATCAAGAGATTGACAGAAGTTCTGTTTTAAACTCAAATCGTTGTGCCACTATATAATGAATCTTTATTACCTGTTGAAGAAGCATATTAACCATTAGAAAAAATACTATTAGCACAAAATTCAGACGAAAACACCAAATATTTTATTAAAATGAATTCGAGAAAGTTTGTGAATAGATTGAACGAAGAAAAATAAAGATCGATTCATTTATACACAATGGAATCGAATACGGGTAAGAACAGTTTCTATGTGATTCTGAATCAAACACTCCGTCTGAGTAACCAATAAAAAAACTTCGAATATGCTTCAAATATTTATAGTTGTTTTTCATAGTTTTCTTTAGACTTGAGGTGATGTTTCTCCATATCATGGCAACTAAACATAGAACAATTTAACGACAAATTTTCAAAGATCTCAGCTCCCATTGTCCTCAAAAAAAAAAAAAGAACAAACGTAATAGATTCTCAGTTCTTATACATCTTCAAGCAGCAGCAGATACATGAACGATGTTATCTATTGAGACGAAAAGTAGAAATTTCATTCGTGCATATTCATATATTAAAGATTAACATGAAATTCTTCTTCATTATCGTCACTTATCTTAAAATAGTTGATCAATCGAACCTAACTGATGATCTTGATATCAGCCATCTTTGTGAGATTTCAAGATCTTATTCAACTGAATTATATATTTTTACAATCAAAGCCCTTCTTTCTGATGAAAAGTTTCCTGACAAAAAAGAATTTATCCATGATATTTCTCCTACAATTACAGAAAACAGCTAAGTTAGTCTTTAAGTATCAAAAGTTTCTCTCTTAACAAAACATGCGAGTGAAGAGCTTCGGTAGTTTTCATAGTCTCCTTGAGATATCTTCTGTTTCAATAATATACATGAAAAAATATTTTGACAGTAAAAATCATTCTGTATATCATAAAACAGATTGAATCTATTTCATCAAAATAATATCTCATCACATATTTGCTAACAAATTTTTCATCTTCAATCATAAAAAAAAGAAAATACAAATATCAACTATTAATTGAAAAGATGGATAACAGTCTTAACACTTTAAACTGAGTGTTTCATCGGTATGATCAAAATGCTATGAAACTATAGACAAAACTTTTGTTTTTCATTTATATAACTTGAACCAAAGCCTAGATTGTGGTAGATTTGACAAAGGTTTCTAAATGAACTCACACATTTATTACAACTGGACTAGTGTTGACTTTTTGTGAAATATTTCCACGTTTTGTTACATACAACATACAGCAAATCAATTGAAATTTATTCTAATAAAAGTCGATATTTCTCCAAAGGGAGACACCGATTGATTCATATTTGTGACACTTCTATGTCTGTGACTTGTTATGAATTTCACATGAAAACAGTACAAAAAAAGGAGAAAAAGACTCATCAAAATATATGCTCGAAAAAAAAAAAGTTGTAACCACTATTTTAAAGGCATGGTCGTCATTAAAAGTCTCTGGGTATTAGCTGATTGATGAAGTTACTTTCATTGTAGTCGAATTATTGTCTCATATGTAAATGCGAACTACAATATTAATTCACACGATGATTAGAAATTCAAAGCGCTTTGAAAATATGTAATTATTCTATTTTCAATGTGCTTTTATGATGACAATATATTTAAAAATAAAAATTACAACTATTTTTTTTTCGAGCATATAATGTTCGTATAAATGCATTTGTGGAAATTAAAATATTTTTGAAATTTCCTGCTCTTCTTAACCAAAGCAGAAACTTAATCTGCTCACATTCACATTTGAAGCAAAGGCCTCGTAAAAAATTTCTTTTATTTTGTTAACTAATAATAAAGCTGATTTAAAGAAAAAAATGTTGAAAAGCTTTTTGTTAACTTTACATTTATTCACGTCTTTCCAAATTTTGTCACAAAATTCATCATCAAATTAACGATATCTCCCTGTTTTTTTTTTGACTATTTCTAGTTCTCAAAAAGTATACAACCGATCCACATGAAATTTTTACCCGGTGATAGAGTAACAGATCTCCCTCTAACTTTGTTTGATCGAGCTGAAATTTGAACCATCAATACTTCAAAGTATTCTTCAGATGTAAAATTAATCATTTTCGTTTTTCATCTTCCTATTCTAATTTGTCGGATCTGATTAGCCCTATGGAGTATGAGTTTTTTCGGAAAAATTTTGTTTCGAATTCTTTTTCTCGAATATATGTTTTCTTATTTTTGGTACTATATCTGTCGTAAAAATTTCATGCGGACAGATTGTAATATCCTCTGCAAGAGCCAGCAATGATCAAAAAGAAGGGTAGGTGAGATGCCTTTAAGTAATCCTTGATAAAAGTATACAAGAAAGTTTTTGTAGAAAATTTTGCTATCAAAATGAACAAAACGCAGGTGTACTGTAGACAATCATCACACACTTTCAATAGTTCTGTATTTTTCTTACATACAAGAAATATTTTTTCATAGGCGTTTTTTTAGGTTCGGCTCATACACATTTTTCACCAAATAATAATGAGTTTCTATTTACTAAAAATATCGTTATCCTTTATAGAGAAATTGATATACTAAGATCAAAAATATTTTTTATTGAATTTTGATTTCTATCAACATGAATTAATTCATTTCAAAATACTTTACTCATTCTCAGAAAAAATTTATGAGTTATTCAAGATTACCGAATTTAATCAATATTTTCATAATTATTAAGTCAAACATAGGAACTCATGGAAGTTTAATATAGTCGTGTTTCTATTATTATGATTTTATTACATATTATAGATGAAATTATATTAGAGATAGTTGAACAAGATTTGATTGGAGTCATAAAAGAAGAAAATTAAGTAAATCACTTAAATTTTTTTTTTTCATAAATATTCATATGAATTCATTTTAGATCAACATATTCTCATAATAAATTACATAGATCGAGTGATTTTCTTCTAAGCTTGATGGCAACAGTGAATGAATCAAATTTATGTTCAATCTGCAATAAATCTTCAGCTAAATACTTTTGCATTGGATGTAAAAAATATTTTTGTTCAAAGGATTTGAAAGAACATGAACAACAACTATCGATTAAATTTGACAATGAAATAGTAAGATCACATGATGAACTTCTTGATCAAATACAAAAATTAGAAAAATCAAATTATTTGTCGTTGGATCTTTTTGATCAAATTGAACGATGGAAAAAAACAACAATCAATAAAGTAGAAAAAGCAGCAGAAAAAGCTCACCATGAACTTATCAAATTAATTGATAAACAAAGAATAACAGCAATTAATCAACTTGAACCAATTACAAAAGAAATTCGTTGTTGTCGAGAAGAAGAAAATTTTCTTGAAACTGATATCAATCGAGTTCGAAAAAAAATCGATGAAGTTCAAGAGAAACTTCAACAATTTTTTCAAAAAGATACAAAGAAATCAATCATTATTGATAATAATGACCAAATTGATTGGAATCGACTCATCTATATCCGTGAAGAACAACAAAACTGTGAGTATTTTGAATTAAAACTGTAAACGAAAAGAAATTCTCCAAGAAGCCAATCAAATATTTTTCTTCATTCAATTCCACTTTTTCGCTCCATTAATCGATCTAAACTAACACATTGATAGATTAGAATTACTTCGAGAGATGCAACTAAACAGATTTTCATCCAAAATAAAACATATTCAACACATTGAAGTTTCATTTTGAGGGTGAGTGTGGGTAAGAGTGAAATGAATACGCACACCCTTGGAATGGTGTAAACTGCAGGTCTCCATGATGTTCCCATTAAAAGTTATTCAAAAACTACTGGAGTATATTATATTTTGACATAGATAGTAGTCTAAAGTACACGAAAGTTGAATCTTTGACCCATAATCATTCATGCATTGCATTTTGAGAGTGAAGATGATTAAAATGTGTCGAGCTTCGAATCAAATATAAGTGACACAAAATTTAATTCCAAGAGTTTCTTTAGTCTTTTGCGCTTTTAATTAACACATGGTTCGAAAATGTTAATACTTGCTCCGTCATATCTTTAGAATAGGTAAAGAAAAAAGCGTGTATGAGAGTATCAAACGAAAACAAGAAGATCATCTGAGGTTTCCAAATTCTTTTAAGTTAACCTTCCTATTGACATAAATCGAAAGTTGATATTTATTGAAATCAAACGATGAACTAGTCACAATGTGTTGAGTCAAAACTTTCGATAGTGGAATAGAAGAAATTGCTGTTTCTTTCTTTGACAGATCATTGTGAGAAAACCGAATTTCGATTGTTTTCTTTCTCGACTAAAATTCAGTGAAAGCCAAAAAAATGAATTGAGTTTGGACTTCGTCATGAGCTTCCCTCTGTTCACACGAGTCATTGATGTTGACTTTTTTTCACAATGAATGAGTGTCTCAATTATTGCAAACGTTTTGTCGCATCTGTGACATTCCTAATTTTGATCTGATTGGCTTTATGAAAATCATATTGCATGAAGCTTTATCAAATGTTTATTGAAGTGTCGATCGTTTGTTGTTCAAAAAAACAACTATTGATTTTTTTAAATTTCTAACGAAATTCAATAGCCATTTCAATTGTCTAGAACTATTATCAACAGTTATCTATTCGAAAAAAAGGGTACTGTCAAGATTTCTTTACTGATTGTGATGATCAATAATGACATTTTGTTATTAAATTTTCTTCAAAAGATAAAAAGTTTTTCGATGCTTAACTCGAAGATTCGAATATTAATCATCATTCGAAATATGAAAACAATGAAATTACTATTAAGGTACTATTCAATACGAAAAATGACTAAAACTGTTCTTTCTCTCTTTCTCAATCGAAGTTCTCTACATGGAATATCGGTTTCCATCCACGTACATTGATCCAACGTGAATGAACCAAATTATGTTTTTTTTCAGTATCATTACTACGTAGTGCAGATCTGAATGCAAATACAAAATGGATATACACTGGTGTGACTGTGGCAGGAGGAAATAGACAAGGTAGTGGAATGAATCAACTCAACAATCCATGGGGTTTGCGAGTCGATGATAATCAAACTATCTACATTGTTGAAGGATCGAATAATCGTATTATGGCATGGGAATGTGGTGCGATGACTGGCCGAATTGTGGCCGGTGGAAATAAACAAGGAAATCGTCCTGAACAATTGAACACTCCGACAGATGTGATTATTAATAAAGAAAAAGATAGTCTTATCATTTGTGATTACAACAATAAAAGAGTAGTTCGATGGCCTCGTCAAAATGGTACAAGTGGAGAAACAATCATATCAAATGTTGGATGCTGGGGCTTGACAATAGACGATGATGGATTTCTCTATGTTGCTGATTGCGCTAAACATGAAGTTAGACGATATCGAATGGGAGAAAATCAAGGAACAGTTGTTGCAGGTGGAAATGGACAAGGAAATCGTCTTGATCAGTTGTCTAATCCGACATACGTATTCGTCGATCGAGATCATTCAGTGTATGTATCAGATTATGGTAACCATCGGGTGATGAAGTGGATGGAAGGTGTAAAAGAAGGCATTGTTGTAGCTGGCGGTCAAGGTCAAGGAAATAGTCTTATGCAGTTATCGAATCCTCATGGAATTGTCGTGGATCAATCAGGTACTGTCTATGTGACTGACTACAGAAATCATCGAATAATGCGTTGGTGTTCAGGTGATACACAAGGAAGTGTCATCGTTGGTGGAAATGGTCAAGGGAGTGAATCAAATCAACTCTATAGTCCCGTCGATTTGTCATTTGATAGAGATGGTAATCTCTACGTGAGTGACTATGGAAATCATCGAGTACAAAAGTTCAACATTAATCGAATTTAATGATTTTTGAAAATAAACATTACTTTAACATTCTCATCATAGTCTTGAAAAGTGACCGAATAATAAAGTCATTTTGAATAGGATTATCTTATATCAATTAGGATATGATCATGCATTACGTGGAAAGAAATCGTTTTCAATCTTAAGTTCTATCAGACATTTCTGTGTCGGATACTCAGATATTATCCAAACGTTCTCATTTGTGATCGAGTTAAAAGATTTTGTATTCATCAATAGAGAATCGATAGTTTTTGAAATTCACCTGCAAAATAGGAAAATATCAAAGATGATTTGAATTTTGATCGATTAAACAGTTGAAGTGTTCAGTATGCAATGAGCAATGGGTTAGGATTGACCTAGTATTTCAAAATTTTCTTTAGCGCAAACGTTAACACTAATGATGAAGAAAAAATCGTTTGCTCGTGATTGTTGTTGTCAATGTGAAAAACAAGCAATGCGAAAATATCGTGTCGAATATTTTTTCAAAAAGTGAGAAAATGGTACTTTATCACTAAATTGCATGCCGGTCACATTTTAACTCGATGAAAGATTTGTTTTAGTTGATTGTTAGTCAGAAGTTTTTGAGTTTTTTCCTAGACACTTGAGGAAGGATTGATCGAAGTTGAAAAAATAATTCATATCTAAATTAATTGAAAATATTGAAAGATTGTTGAAAATCATATTGAATTACTATAACTGATGTCAAATACCTGAATAATAGCGATATCTTACTGGATCATTATTCCATTTATAAGTATTCTCTCGAACGTGATGATCGATGATGGTCAGCTGCAATGAAAGTAGTCGCTTTCGCGCATGTTCTCTTGATGCAAAACCAAAGAAATTACGAATTCACTGGAACAAAAGACGCTCGTTGTTTTAATAATGTACATTCGAAATGAGATTCGTTCTGATTGATTTAATTTGATAACATGACAAGAAATCATTGAGATGTTTCACCATTGGACGATGAAACATTTCAAATTATTTACGTGACATACGACCATAATGATCATAAGGAAACTTGAAATATATAATAATTTCAAGATTATGACAATTTTTACTTAATCAGAGTTCGAATGTATTACAAGAATAGCCCTGAACAAACCACTAATGGCTATCTATCTCGAATCAACTACTCGATAGCATGCTGATCACGTTGCTAGATACACCTGCTATTGTGACTAGTACGTGGTTACTTAATGTGTATATGGAGCCCAAGCAATTGATCGGAAGAACTCTGGGTCAGGCCAATCTTCTGCTTAGAGGTACAGCTAGCATTAATTGTAAAGAACATACAGACCTATTAAATCTGTCGCTAGGCAACACTGAATAGCGTAAAATAGTCGAAACACAGGGATATTCTTCCCTAGCGATAACTTCAATTTTATCCTATTTTCCAAAACACTAGGATCACCATTACTAAGTTTTAGTATCTAGAGGTACTGAAATGCTGAAAAGATGCTTAGGTGGTGGCAATTCTACATCTACAATTTTCTCCCTGAAATAAATATTAAAGAGCATTATTTAAAATAATCTTGAATGTCTTGCACACTTTTAACAATGAATGAGCAGATACGAGAAAAAAAATACTGAATGTTTAGATCACATAATTTCTTTTTTCTAAACCTGAAGAAATCATATTTTAAAATGAATACCTGAAATACAAAATACTAAAGAGGCTCTTGTGCAAAACTACAGTGCGGGTCAAAAGTCTGACACCACTTTTTTGTTTTGAGTCGTGTATTAAAACTGTATAAGATTAATTTAATCCAATTATATGCTTGGATAGCAGAGATCTAGTACTATATATATACACCTGTTCGGTTCGAAAAACTCTTGAATATGAAATGCAATAAGAAAAACAAACTTCAGTACTAAGAAAAAAGGACAAAAAAAACTACAAAATGATAATAAAAATGTTTGGAAGGCTTTTGCTGTGCAATAGGAATTTATTTAAACGGTTTTCGTAGAGCTTTCGACGGTACATCTTTTGAAAAAAAATCAAGATGCTATCATTTTCTTAAACCGAGATACATGCGAAATATAACAGCCTTCCAAACGTTTTTATTATGTTAAATACGGTGGGAAGTAGCACTATCATGGATTTTTTTCATTTTGAGTATAAGAAGAAACCATCAAAAGAAATCAATCGGGTTTGTGCTTACAGATTTTGTAGAGCTTTTCACGGCGTATCTTTTGAAATAATAACCAAGATTTTATCATTTGTCTTGGCAGAGATATTCGCAAAACAAACTATGTTGGAAACATTTTTGGAACACCGGGTATTTCACAGTGTTTAATGTTTTGATTATAGTACCGTCATTCCTCAATGAAATTCAACATGTTTTTTTACCAAAATGATCGGCGAAGAAAGCTCTACAAAGTCTGATAAAATGGAAATTTTTCTGCATACTTTGTGTTTTTCGTGGTTGACTGACCATGGAAGTATCTTATAACAACAATATCATTTTGTAGTTTTTGTGTCATTTTTTTCTTAGTACTGAAGTTTGTTTTTCTTATTGTATTTCATATTCAAGAGTTTTTCGAATTGAACAGGTGTATATATATAAGACTCGATCTCTGCTATACAAACATATAATTGGATTAAATTAATCTTATGCAGTTTTAATACACGACTCAAAACAAAAAAGTGGTGGCAGACTTTTGACCCGCACTTTATAATGAAAAAAGTCACAGTTCTTGATTTTTATTTTTCTTATGTTTTAGTATTTCATCTCATTTTTTTGTTAAATAAATAAAAACAACGCTGTTCGAGCACAAGACTTGAAAAAAAAAGAATGTCCTTGTTGTGGGTATTTTATTACTGTGAATACTTCACGTCAACATGGTGTATAGAATTACAATTGTATTAAAAATAAAATTATTCACCATTGAAATGAAGCAGAAAACATAGATTTAGAATTGAATGACAGTAATGGATTTGTACCATGTATTAAAATAAAATCGTACAACGAATCAAGATTAACTAATAAGTAATATTGATTTTTATTGAAATACAAAACAAAACATAATATATTTTTGTTATTGTCGAAGGTTTTAACCAAAACATGTTAACTTTCTCATTATCGAAACAATTAGAGAAAGCTTTTTGAATCATAGTTCATAGATTACGATCTTACATAAGCGATATAAAAGAAAAAAAACAATCTTATTTGACGTTAGAAAACTTCTTTTGTTAAATTCAAATATTTTTTTACTCAATGTACCGTCAAAATCACATCAGTTTTGACGATTAATCGCAATATTTCAAAAACAATGACATAAAAATCGTTTTATATATAAATTATTCGTATATTTTTATTTCTGAAAGCAACAAAAATCAAATTTTGATGATTTTGACTTAAAAAATATTTTCAGTATTATCATGGGATAGTATCTGATAGAAGCTGTTGATTGAATAATTCGCTACCTGATTAATTTCAATCAATTAGAAAACAGACAAACCCATAGACAAAATTCTAGAAGATTAATTATCGATTTCAAGTATCGTGGTATCAGATACAGTGGATATTGTTCGAATGCTCACAAATCTCAGCGAATCGAATTATGGTATGGATGAGTTTATCGTAAGAAAAAAAGTAGAAGCCATTCTCTAATATTCCGCTATACTAATGAATGAAAAAGATAAAGAAAATAGTAAAGATGTAAGAAAAATATTGAGCCAGGTAATCAACAGACAATAAACCAAAAAGAAACATTTGCTACTTTTAGTTAAATGCAGTAAATAGTATATTTATGTAATGCATGCAAAAGAGAAAAAATAAATTGAAAATGTAACGTCCTAATGAATTGTAATGAATGCTTTTAGATCCTGGTGTATTCTTTTATAAGAAAGTATATGTGTCAACTTCTTTCGATAATCAAATGGTTAAATTCGATATCAATAAGATCAAATGAAATATAAATTAACGAAATAAACTGTTTGAAGTGATTTCTAAGAGAGAAGGGTGACATAATGACGCTGTCGATCATTTGCTGATATTAAAAAGATCAAATTGAAATAAGTATTCAAACTCCTTCGACTAGGACTAATCATAGTAGGTTTTTTTTCGAATCTCTTTAATAGATCAGCAGTTATATAAAGAAAAGAAAGAGATTAATGTAAATAGATCATTTTCAGTTATAGTATTTCAATTTTGAGTGTCGAGGAAAGTTGCAGTTTTTAAATAGAATACGTTTTTTTGTGCAATAGATACCAAAATTGCAAATTCTTAGATTGAATAACTTTGTTTACAATGATTTAGAATTTTTTAATGCTAAATGGTTTATTCAGGATGTTAATCGTGCTACAAAACTTGAACTTTCCCTTTATACGATTCAAGCTTATATGAAACAGCTTATACAATATGAAAATCTGTTTTTAATACCAGTTTTATTCGTCAATATTATTATCTGATTAAATAGTTAGTTTAAAATACTTTCATTTTTATATTAATGCTAAATGTCAATTATAATTAGATGATGTGGAAGAAATAATTTATTCCTTTCAAATGAATGCTTTATTTATGAATCATCAAGGAACACGTGTTAAATGTTTTTCGTAATGAAAATATGTCATATGAACATCTTTTTCTTTTTAAATCTCTGCAAATTTCAACAGTCTATTGTTTCATTGTAAGATACATTAATTAAAAATGTTTATCATGTATTTATTTCGTTTTTTTATTTGGCAATCATTTATAAATATAAAGGTTGTCTTATAAGTTGTGAGTCTCAACAAAAATTAGTTTATATTTAAACAAAGAAAGATCCCTATCTACCTATAATTATATGAGTTTCGAGTACTTTGGACAATATTTTTAATGACATATTATCCTATGACATTATCTGTTTTAATATAAGTAATATAAACAGAAGAAACGTAATAATTAAAATCTTGAAATCGATCAGTATTATTTTACACGATCAGAAACAAAATATTTTTTATTTTGTAGAAGCACGTATTAGTCTATCAAGAAAAAAAATATCTTATTTCACCATTATATGTTTGTTTCCCAACACTAGTTTTTTTACAATTATTTACAGGTTATTTTTTTCATCTTTTATTTCAATTATATTTTTTAGTTGTGTGACGTGTGAGAATTTTTCTCCTCGCATCTTTTAATATTTCTCATGTATTTTAAAAATACCGAACATCTACAAATTTTGTATTTCCATCATCAGGTGAAATTCTTGCAGTAAATAATTCATCAATACTTCGTAATGCAACTGTTGTTCTATGTTTTAAATCGTGATCATTGTGGAATAGAACACTTTCTTTTTGCACAAAAACATGCGAGAAAACACTCAAACAAAAAGCAGACTATTAAAACCGAGATATTTAACACGACTTGAATTATTTCGCCTTTAAAATGATACATCTCAGAGAATCTTGATCAGTTTTGAGAAAATAGTTGAATTTCGCATGTCTACATTATTAATCGTACTGAAATTTTCAAAATATAGACATAGTTAGGGCTTCTTTCTATATTATGCATTCGAAAAACTATACAGATTATACCGAAATTGCTTTTTTTTTAGAAACAAAATCAGAACCAGAAATAAATGTCAACCGGAAATAGAACGAAAAAAAAAGTGATTTTTGCAGATTCTTAACCACAATTCGCTTCTACACCCACATTTACCTATAGAAGCATAGGATACTTATTACCTAAAGGATCATAATACCAATAGGTAGAGCCCATCTGCTTCGAAATTCTGTACTCGGATCAAATTTATAGAAAATTTTTGGAATCTAAACTCAAATCTGACTGCGTTTGAGTTTGAAATCAACTAAGCGGGTTTTGTTAATTGGTCGGTGACTATAAATACCTATGCATTTCACATGTTATTGATTAATAACAATCTCTGTTCAATTTTTCATTTTATCTTCTTCGAAGCTGTACTTATGAATCGAACCGAGTTTTATGTAGACTCATGAATTTGTGGATAACTTGGTTGGCATTCATATCAAAATCTTATTATTCAACTCCGTTTTTTTATTCTGGAATAAAATAAATTATGATATTGTACATTATTAGTTTAAAAGGAAAAGTATCTCTTAAAAAAAAACAAGATTGGTCGAAATCAATTTCTCTCATTAACTGCATAAATAAGTAATCTTCAAGTGAATACTCTTGCAGCAGTATGTAAGCGAATGAGAAAAAAAATATAGGTGAAAACTAAAAGTGGGTTTAACAACGTACATGAACTGCAATTAATAATTAGTGATGAGACAAAAAGGTGCTCTTTTTTCCTGCTGCAGTGTACGTCAACATCGACAACAAAATATCATGCATGAAATAAAGAAATATATCGAGAGTGAATTTCTTTTGTAACTATAAAACACAAAATTGCATATGAAAATGGTGGCATGGCAAAAAATTGTTTACTTTCAATTATAATTCAAATTTTTAATGAACTATTTTTTTTTCATCTTTTCTTCTCATGTATATGCATTTGAAAAATACAAATATATAAGCAGTGCCTTATTTGAATTTGAAACTGCATAATCAGAATTTTTAATCAAAGTAGAAAAACAGTGCTCGAAAAAATATTACCATGAGAGGCTCATCGGCAGTCAAAGTAAC
Source organism: Rotaria sp. Silwood2 (assembly GCA_905329745.1). Classification (NCBI taxonomy): domain Eukaryota; kingdom Metazoa; phylum Rotifera; class Eurotatoria; order Philodinida; family Philodinidae; genus Rotaria; species Rotaria sp. Silwood2. Next base: position 400,760 of record CAJNSZ010000074.1, on the reverse strand, counting down.
TATTGTTAAGAAAAATCAACAACGAAGTAGTTACCATTCTTATCTTAAAGATGTACGTCTACTTGATTTAAGTATCATCCTCTTGTGCTACTGTTGTTTTTTTTCGTAGATAAGAAGAAGCGCCCATGTCACTTATGTCAGACGAGCGAAATCAACTGCATCAGGAGTGGCAAAGAAGGCAAGATATATTGGTTCAAATGTAGTGAGTACTGAAGCTTCTCGGACAATGTTTCTTCCTGAAAAGACACTCAATCGATCAGAATTAATGATACATGTGCCGCAATCTCAAGTAAGATGCTTCTTTATCTCAAAGATGCTAGAATTTAAGATTTTCCATCTCCTACTAGACTACGAGACCTATTTTATTTCCTTTATCTCATATGCACTCAATGGAAGTAAGACTATAATAGTTCTAATGCATATCTAATGACAAGCTTTCTGTTTTCTCAGACAATGGCATATCTGAGCCATCTCGACTCATCTAATATGGCGGCTCATTCGAAAACTTCATTTAGGTTAAACGCCGAGACTTTTTCAAAGAACAACACATGGCCCACTATTTCAGAAACTTTTTTACTCAGCAGTCACGAGGTATTTAGAAGTTTCTTAAAAAACAAAGGGGGAAATTTCCTAAATTTCATAACATGGACAGAAACTGAAAACAGAAAACATACGAATTTACCAAAATTGGCAAACAACCATTCAAGAAATTTCATGTATTTTGCCTTAGTAGGAGCTAATTATTTCAGAAAAATAAAATATCTCCGATGCTTTGCAATACCGAGCACATCGGTGTGCACTTGTCAGGTTTCTCACAAAGGCATGGATTACGCTAGATTGAATGAGGAGAGTCCGATTGTTCTGAGAATATCAATTGTGCATACAATGTGCAAAAACGAATAAGACCGCTTCCAAAATAGAGTACTGCACGGGTACAACTTTTCGTACCCGTACCCTACCCTACCCGTATCCAACTCTACCCGTACCCTACCCTACCCGTAATCAACTGTACCCGATACCCGCGTCGGGTTCGGGTACCCGACCCGCGGGTTGCAGTACTCTATCCCAAAACTGTCCGCCTCGTCATCCTTAATGCATTGCAGGTTTCTCAATTGGAATCTAGTCAGGCATAGTTCTGATCATATTCCGCGGGTCGAATTTGCAAGACGCGACATCATAAGTTTTTGTGACTTGAAATACATCAAGGAATTCAAAAGCCTCTTTTTCACGTATTTCATTTGCAACATACCTATGCAATTATCAGAGATATGCATGGCTGCGCTTCCGCCACTGTTACCGACGTGGTTTCCGCCGCTTTTTTATGAATGTTTACAAGTTCAACAGTCAGATTTATAGCGAATCTGATAGATTTTATCTAGCTGGGCTGATTTAGCACAGTGACAGGAAACAGTTTTAAAGAACTTTTTGAAAATCATCTCGATAGTAGCAGCTTCTCACATAATTCATCGCATCGCGACTGTGGCTGATATCGAACCGCAACAGACATCTATGACAGATATATCAATGTACATATGCTTGTCACGAATACCATACGTAGAATCAATAGAACTGTATATTCTGAGCGCTCGATTCAGCGTAATATGATCTTATGTCGTCAGTTGTTCATCAAAGCCGGCGATTGAGCGTGATTTCTTAGAAAACTCTGACGTTTCAAACGATTTATTCTTTTTTTTATTAAGTCTAGTATAATTTATCTATTAAATCAATATTTTTAGCCGTGTAGAAATCGATTATAAGTCAAAAAATCGAATTTAATATGCCACTATCTATTTTGTCAGATGGTGCCACATTTATTCCTATCGGCTAAGTCTTGTAACTAGTGTGAGGTGTATATGTGACGCTACTCTACCTTCGCATCCCAGACGAAGATTTTTTTGGTATAATCGAGATGCTCTTTTTGTTCGTATTTCCTAATACTATACCTACATTTGTTTTTACTTTTTATTTGTTCAAACAGTATCATGAGTATACTACTATAGATATATAGAGATCTCACATATGAAGCAATTCAAGTATTAAGTCGATAACTTTATAGGGAGAGAGGAGGTTGACCCGTGCTGACGTCGATGATCCTAGTCTATTGATTGACTTCAGATATTACTTACATTAGGACGAGGAGAGCCAAAATGATTAAAAAAATTCATTGTGAAATTATTTGAATCGGCTCCTTGAGTGTCGTAGAAAGAGAAAGCAACTTCTTATGCAGCTCATAGGAGCCTCAAAGACTGATGTCAAACGAAGATAAATAACAATATCGATGATGTAGCTCATAAATGATTTGTCATTTATACGTGTTTTGGTTTTAAAGGGTTTTTAGGAGAAAAGTGAGCTTCTGGTCCCTCACCATTTTTTGTAACTCATGGGAGTTTCTTACATGTATAGCCATAAATTACTTATTGAGGGAAGACGGCACATTCTTCTATCCACATTTATATCTATTTATAGGTATAAGAGTACTTAGAAGTTTTTACATTCTATTCTTGGCAATTTCTCAGAGGGTTATTAGTTAAATTGATTTACGATTGAAAAGCTCGAAAAATCTGTGTAAACTACTTTTTGCCATGAAAAAATTTGGGAAATCTCCTCTTTGTTTTTAATCTGAAAACTAATGCTATTAACTATCCAAAAGAAACAGAATCGTCGTCGACACTATCCCCGTGGTGCGCTATGCCCGTACAGTATGCCTTGTTGTTGCCTGGCTTCAGGCCTTGTGCTGGCACTGGTTCTTGCTGGCTTTGCAGCGTTAATCGTCATGCTTGTCGCGGGCAACACAATTACAACAAGTGAGTCTTCTCTCTTTCTTTCACACGCTAGAAGTTACCATTTACATTGTGAAATACAACAACAACAAGACCACGTAGAAGAGAGGACACTTTAGTGTTAATTAATATTAAATTATCCTATTATCTCATTTGCTAAGGTACAATATCAACGACAACAACGACAGATGTATCAACAACATTAAATACAAGTAATTATCTATTTTATTATTGAGAACCGTGTTCGGTGAATTGATTTACTAGCAACCATCACTACCCAACCAGACAAAGACTAGTTTTAGGCGCGTTAAAATGTGCGCCTTACACGCTAAAAAAGAACATAAGAGAGTGACTATTGTTTCTCAACAAAAAGCAGAATTGCTGGATAACATCATTTTTAGACGCTCTTTCTTTTTCAAATTTTTTTTTCATTTTTGAAAGAGTAAAATACATATATTTTCACACGTAAAAACACGTATTGTCATCGACTGTTTTTTACTACTTCTTACCAATTTCTCAGTGGGCAACTCATGTTCGCAGAAAAGCAGAGGAATGAATAGTTCAGCTTTCAGCAGTCCTGTGGAATACGGTGCTAACTGGAAGTAGTATCTTACACTTGATACTTTCACTACAACTAATGCTATTTTGTAACTCTGGACATAATGACAGTTTGACTTAGAATCCTTTCGCCCGGTTATATGCACTTACTAACGACATACTATCTATGAGAGTCGGTGTACATCAATATGTAGTTAGTAGTCTATTGCAAAAGTAATTCGGGACAATCAGTTATTAATGATTTGTCCAGAGTGATTCCGTCTCTGATAGCGTCAAGCTCTGAACGCAATACCTTGAACGTATGTGTGAAACAACTTACAAGTTTGCAAAATTTAAGCCAGATAAACATTTGTTATCTCCATAGCATCGACATCGACGGATAGTACGACACCGACATCAGCAACAACAAATGCTTCTACAAATGCCACAAGTATGTTAACCACACTTTTTGAGAAACTTCAAGTCAAATATGAAAAACCTTAGATGATACAACCATGACAACAATGCAGGCTTTCGTCTTTATAAATGTTAAGGTTTAAAAGCCTTTATACTCTATTTAGTATTCTTCAGGAAAAAATAAGTAATCTGCCTTCAATGCCGTACTTGAACTCCGAAAGAATTTCGAGAATCATCTATTCTAAATTCCATCATCGCTTATGTGAACGATCAGTTTTTGATTTTTAGAAATATTAGTAACTACTCATCATGCACAAAATAAAATAAAAAGACAATGTTTCGTAGATTTTATCAGATTTAGAATACAATGATAGTCAGTTTTCGATGAAAATGCACGTTTTAACAAATACTCATTGATTTTGAATAAATGATTTATGTGTTTCATTTGATTAGCATTTATTTTCTGTATCACAATCAATTTTTTTGGGATCAGGTGGGATGTGGGGTGTAGTTCTCTTTGTTTTCTCATTCCTCAAATAAAAAAACTCAATGAAAATGCAAGATATCTGGTTAGAATTTCAGAATAACCAACAAAACTGCGACTTTAGTTCAAAGAAAATTAATAGTAGTTCTATAACAAGCGACTCTTTTTTTAACACATTCTACAATTATTAAAGATTCTTGAAGTTGATTTGTAAAGAGATCTATAAAATGAAGCATGTAGATTCTGCATTCAATTGAGTTGAAGTAATCAAAATACTACTTTTGATATTTCTCATTGTGGATCGAACGGAAAAGTTTGTTGAGCACGATTAATGTCACAGTAGTATTGTTTGATCAGTATTAGAAGTTTAGAATACTTTGATGAATACGTCGTCATATACTTCCGATACTAGAGATCATGTAAAAGTCAGTATGAATCACAAGAGCAATCTATTCGAAATCTAATAATGCCATATTAGTACTCTTATCAATGGATATTCGTCCGAAATATATTCATATTGTAGTTGTCGCGGACGAAAAGTTGTGACATGAACAGGAGTTGAGTTTTATTTATTTGTATGGCATTATTTTTTTTCGTTATAGAGAAAACTTACTCATTCATGTAACAACCTGAAAAACGACATGCTATGAGAGGAAAGAGTATAGGACAGTTATCAGCGCATACGCATGTGTCCATCACTAATCTTCGAAACAGTAGATTATTGATTTCATTTTCTATATTTTCTTCATCTTAACAAATGAGTTATATATTTACATATCATTGAAAGTTGTATGCAGAAATGACAATGCAAAAACAATATTGTTCATGTACATACGAACGCTCAACATATAGAAGTAACTCAGGTCGACTCGAGTAAAATTTTATTAAACAGTACGAGATTGTTTTCCATATCTGGTGCTGATTGTTGGTTCCAAATATTCAAAATTCTTTTGTATTGAAGTTCATGATTGTGGATGCCGACTATGGCAACGATTTAATTATTGATTGTAGACGATCGACCTCAGACGGAATAAGAAAAATGAAACTTCGTACGCATGCATTACTTCATGTTTTTTTCAGTGTTTGACGACGCATCTATGTACCTAGTCAACCTAAATCTAACTAACTTTATTTGGAAAGAATGAAATTAAAAGTATCGATTAGGCATAAAAATGTTGTCGAACGAAGTGAAAAATATGGCAAAAAACAAGAAAATGAAAAAACTAATCTTGATAGTAAATATCCTTTTACGCTAGTAACAATAGTGGGTGTACTGAAAAGAAAGACATAATTGCATCGCCTAGTTCCGAGTAAGCGTTTTGGATAAGAAATTGTGACTTTTATAAGATTTATAACGTCTAAAGTACACGTCAATGCATTCATCAAAGTATCTCGAGTTTCTAATGTCATATAAGTAAATAGAAAAACAGAGACTGATCAATCAGTTACATTTTGATTTTGATCAAACTCTGTAGCAAGAAAATAAGTTCAATTAACTTACAGATTTCGTTTGATTCACAGTACGACATAGCAATGCAGCTTTTTTACTACTTTACAATTGTGAATAGTGTTCAATCGAACGCTTCTATTGTTTATTTTCACAGGTGTTGTTAGTGTATCGTCATATTCAAGCAACTGGTATGGCTATGAACAGGTCAACATTAGCTGTTTGAGCACTTTGACGAATATGACTATTCAAATCATTGTACAAAAGACTGCTAGTGCAACATACTTAGCTCTTTACAACTCATTTTCGACTGGAGCAGTAAGTTCTTCACATGTTGATAACGGTGCACAGATTATCTATACATGGACGGTTGCTAGTGGAAAAAATATCACCTGCATCAATAGTTCGTACGGTGTCGGCGCCCAGTTCACTTTGTATGGAACACAGCAAATAATCAGCGCTGATACCTATGTGGTGACAACAACGACGAGTGACGGAGTGACCAACACATATTCGGGAAATTTTTGATTTAGAAGTATACAATATTCATGTCTCATGCTAATATTTTATTCATTATAAGATAAAACAGTGAATCATTGACATTGAACAAAGCAACAACTTTATTTGCGTTTGAAATAAACTTTGGCCTAAATTCAGCTTCGCCTGTTTGTATGTATATAGTCCGTTCTAATCACAGTGTAGTGTATGTTCTTGCCAAATAGAGGAACCAACAAATCAACCGTTCACTTTTCATCAATATGTTTAATGTGTTAATAAAAATCTTTCAAATGTTGTCCGTTTCACAACTTAAGTGTCTTCAGACATCTCTAATATTTTGATCAATAGTTTATGAAATCAATATTGCTCTATCTTTCTAACAGATAACAAAACGAAGACAAAGTGAACAAAATGATTAAGTATCAGCAAATAGTACAGGACAGAAGAGAAAGCTCTCCTGTGCTCGTCTCTATTAGAGAGACAATGTTGGAAGCCGGTTTAATTATTCAAGAAAGAAGAACTGATCTCAACTCTGAACAGCTCGATAATGTGTTATGAATTCATTCATTGCAAAAGGGTAAAATGCTTTTAAAAAAATATTTAGTTTTTTTTTATGTGTCAGACAAATTTGAAATTCAAGATAAATTAAATAGAGGCTTTAAAACATTTCGAAATTAAAAACATCGAAAAAGATGAGAACAAAGAACTGATCTTATATATCCATATCAAGTTTCGTGCATCTTTAATTTAAGAGTAGTTAAATCTAGGCAGTAGTAGAGTTCGCCACTGTTTTCTATTGAACTTTAATTTATTCTAACAAGCTTCGATCAAGAACAAGAAAGAATCCTTGAGCTTATGCTTTTTGAATCGTTTTCTTTTATTGCTGTTAATTTTTCTTCGAATTTTACGTGGTTCATCGATGATATGTAAAGTATCAATATATGACACTGTAAAGTTTGTTTGAGCTGTTTTCAAGCCGAAAAAGTGAAGGATATTTTAGTTTATATAATCCCTGTAGTACAATATCAGCTAATCCGTCCTGGTATTTAATACTCTAAATACTGAAAAATGTACCTCACTTGTTCATAAAAATACTCTTTCAAATCATTTTCTGATGTCGACGCAGAAGAAGTCAATGATGGTTGCCTTACAGCATGAACAAGTGAGAATACTCGGTCAAGTGAACAAAAAGTATGTACGTACAATGTTTTCTTCATGAAAACAAAAACTAAAATTTGTTTTTAAATAAAAATTTATGTTGTAGCTTTTCGCCTAGTTAAGAACGAATTTTGTGCAAGTTTAATTTTCCCTAAAGTAAAATTTTGTCTGGCGTATATATTTCCTGTTTCCTTATATCATCTTTGTTAACAAATATTGTTTTCATCGTTCTTTTTTTTTTGTATTCCTAGTATCCACTAGATGTTAAGATGGTGATGATAAAATCCTACAGATTCATGATTTTTTCTACATTAATTTTCTGTGATTGTCGTGCTATTAAAATAGTAAATCAAGATTTTTCTACATTTTCTTGTATTTGCTATATTGATCATTATCGAGAACTTTAATTGCTGTATTTGAAAATATACGAAATAAATTAGTTATAAAATAACTAATAAACTAATCTGTAATTTGGTGATCGCAAATCAAAATAAAGACTCTTACTATCCTGCGCTTATCCTTGACACCAATACTCATGCATATCTATTGAGACACAAATTAAAATGTGTTGTTTGGTGTCGAAGATTTTATGTGTCAGTTAGTTTTTATATTTGTTGACCGACAACACATCACCAGAATCTAGAAAAAGGAAGGTAGAAAATATAGGGGAAAATGCACTGGAAACAACGAAAGATAAGAAATTCTGCCCAGATTGGATGAGCCTCACGAGTGAAGCAAAAGGAAAATACAATACGAGGGACATCTTCTTCAGGCCAATAGGGCCTTGTGAGACAGATACCAAGAAAGGACGATTGGTCAAATGATTTTGCCGCCTTTTGCCAGCAGAGGATAGAAAGGTCTGTACTAAGGATGCGAATGTTTGCTAATGTTAGAGTGGGTGAAGAGAAGGCTCACAATCGTTTAGTCAAAAAACCCTTTTTTTTCGAATTTTTGCTTTCTAGAATACAATACATTTTTCCATCATTGTCACGATATATAAAAAGTGAAGAGAGCTGAACATTATTATAGAACGAACTTTGTTCTATAAATCGGTATATAAAAAGATCTTCTATCGTTTGAATTGGGATAATTTAAATCAAAAGACAATTAAAAATGAACAATATGGAATATTCAGTACAGATGTCTTCATTGAGTCCATTCAAATATTTGCTCCTAGTTAATCAATATGAAGTCAGAAAATGATTCTCAATGTAAATTTAGAAAAAGTATCAAAGTTTCGTTCGAGCAGACTACTTTTCAATCTCAATCAATGATGTCTAGTTGGTAGAAAATTGATCTAAAATTTCGTGCCAAAATTTTCGCGCCATACGCTATTTAATTAGTAGAAACTACTGACTCTGAACTGTTACTTTCAATAGTACTAATCGGATTCGAACCAAATATGAGCTCAACGAGCTTTATTATACTACTTACAATGATACTCTCATGTAGAGAAGATTCTAAAGGCTAGTTTTGTTATTAACCAAACATCAATATGCATAGAAAACTCGACTAGACTAATTAGCTGTATTGAATGTTGTCTTAGGCTTAAAGTCAATGGATTCTACTGATCTGAATATTACAGATCCTGATGAACAACTAGTGAATATTTTATAATCGATTTCCATTGTTTTAACTTTAATTTTATGACGATGTTCTTTTTCATAAGAGTTAAAATTCGACAAAAGATCGATAGGATAAAGATACTGCGTCCTCTATTGAATATCTCAATATAGTTGTGACTAAAATTAAAAATGTTCTGAAAAAAACTAAATCTAAAACTAAATCAAAGAAAAAATGTGAACGTGATGAAAAAGTGAATATCTTTTGTGAAATCTCAAATAATCGAATATTTTCGTTCAGAATAATGTTTAAAAACAAATGAACTATTCTAACAAATAATTAATAGTGTAAAATTATCTTTAAATGAAATGCTAATTGTTAATTTTGATCAAGTAATACAGATGCTTTTTCATTAATAAAAGAAATGGCATCTTGAATTATTCGATTTTTCATCATTTTACAAATTTTATAACGTTCATCAACTGATGTTAAATCAACAATATTTAATCATATTTCAACTTGTTCTGCAAATATTTTATCTCCTGATTTAAATTCTTCTTTAAAAAATAAAAATAATTTTCTTGATTCAGTAAAATTTAACTAGTAATAAGATAACTAATAATCAATTGATTCAATGTTGATCTTTGAAAATGCTGTTATTGTTCAATATGCTATATCCATTGAGTTTTTATTTTCCTTTGATGAATTTGTGTTAAGAAATAACTTTTTCATGTTGAAGAAGTCGAATCAACAATCCTAAACCAGCACGATCTGATAATGAATCACTTTTTAGGATATTTATTAGGGAGTTATAGAAAAACGTTTTTACTAGAGCATTAATATGATCTCGAACAGAATTTTTCTTAAAAATATTAAGGATGACTATTGTTTTTCAAAAGTAATTTATATATATATTAAAACGATGATTATATAAACACTTTCTCGATTCAATATCTTTTGTATTCAGTTAAAACAATAATATTCTGTGTTTCAATGGTTCTCGATAAATCGACTGTTAATATTTTTCATGAACTCTTATTTATATACGTAGGTCTATTATCAATGCTTCGATTTCTGAAAAATCAAATCAATGTTCTAGTATATAATATTTCAATCTTTGATTTCTGGACTAGCATCTTTGAGGTGATCTAAGAAGTCATATTATTTTAATTTTTGATCGAATAGTGTTTATCGTTTATCTCATTCACTGATATGACAATAGATTATGCTTTCATAAAAATGCAGTCGCTTAATTGTTGTCAAGAAAATTTTAATTTTGCAGTAATTCATTTTCTTTTTTAAAAACGACGTAGATCGTTTTATTTTATCATATATAATTCATCGATGTGATGTTATGGATGGCAGTTTTACAAATGATCTAATAATGCCAGATCCGATGTATTCATTGTGATGTAGCAGTAACATTTCCTGTGTGACATATAAATTTGTATTACGAAACATTGCAATTTGCTAAGACTAATCATTTCATTTCCTTGATGAGGGTATAGTGAATCGATCTATAATGCTTGAAGTGTTAATAATAAAGAAAACAACATGTTTCGTCTGAAATCTGAACACAAAATATCATGCTTGTGTACTTGAGTTTGATCAACTTATGCTTGTGCTGAATATGATGTCAACAAATAACCAATAATACATCATTATAAATTCGATTTACGAGATGACAAAACTGGTAGAGCATTCAAAAAGTTTTTTTTTAAACAATGATCATAACATGTAAAACATGTGTCGATAACAATCATTGAATTTTGATGCATATCTATTCCTCAGACAATATCTGATGTTCTTTTGATTTAGTACTACATATGCCATTAATAAGTGATGATCCATTATGAAATGTGGCATAAATCATTCGAGTAAATTTCTCTTTGAGAAGTAGAAAACATCTGGCATTATCTATAAGAATTAAATCTTATTGAACTTTTTGTTCATTCATTTCATACCAATGACGTTAACATGATTGATTGCTGAAACAAAATTTCATTGTTGTCATTTAATCTGAAATAAACAATCAATGAAAAATTATCAAATACGATGTAGACAAATGAAAAACATCATAAAACTAACACAAAAACAAATTATAAACAAAGAAAATGTAATAAAAAGAACTTGGTGAAAAATTATCAATTTTTTTCTGCTCTGGAAACATTAAAAAACGAAAAGTACTTTAATAGTATACAATTACCTTAATATTGGTTTATTAAGATCTTTTCCGTCTTGTGCACAAAAACTTCAAAAATGTCAGAGTTTACTCAGCTCTTTTGAAGAGAAAACGAATAATTAAGTGTAGCAAATGTATAATGTTTAAACAATAGCTTTCAATAAAAGTTAATTGTATTCAAAATAGACGTATTATCTGTCAGCTTATTCTTAACTCAAGCAAATAGTTTTTGCTTAAAAACGTTTCATCTATAGATATTAAGGAGACATAATTATTACATTGATATCTGAAAAATCAATAGCCACTTTGAATCTAGTCGAAGATTTTTATAGCAACCATGCAAATCTGTTTTTTTTTTCAAAATATAATGTTTTGATTATGAAGATATAAACAGTAACCAAATAGGCTGAAGCTAAGAAACGATTAACACATAATAAGTCTGTTATAAATACAATTGACTTTTGTTGAAAATATTGTTTAAACATTATACATTCGTTAAACTTAGTTGTCCATTTTTCGTTCACAAGTGCTCCGTAAGTACTGACATTTTAAAAAACTTTTTTTCATAAAAGAGACGAGATCTTGATCAACTGATATCAAGGTAGTTATATACTATTAAAGTATTTTCATTTCTTAATGTTTCCAGAATGGACCAAAATTGATAACTTTTGATCAGGTTCTTTCGAATAATGCTAATAATGAAGTTCCTCAAAATAGATGAATAAAACAAATATTCTCGAGACATAATTTAGAATTCAGGAGTGTGGATCTGTGTGTCAGTGTGATATGGGTCGGTATGAATGTGGGTGCGAATGAACAGAACAACCACACCGACACCTATACACCCACAACCACACCCTCAAGCTGCGTTGTTATTCATTGATAAGTCTGTTTCTTAATCTATTTTCAATCGATTGAATAAATTGCATTTTGTAGACAACACTCCTCAAGGGATGTTTTTTATTATATTCTATCGAGGTGAGCTAAATTTTAATCAATCGAAAAAAAATTGCATATTGTTTTATTATATCCAAACTGAATTTCATTGCAAGGCATTCATTACTTAAAATATGTAAAATTTTCTTTTTGTCTTCGACGTGAAAGAAATTCATGACAAGGAGATCAGCATGTGTCAGTCAGCATATAATCAACCTTATCAAGCATGCACGATACTTGTTAGATTTCTTATTTTTATGATGGTTTTAATTGAAATTTTCTGAATTGAATTTAATCAATAAAAATACAATATTATCGAACTGCAAAATTCAAATTTCTTGAAGTGTTCCCATCGTTGAATACTTTGATCAGACCAGCTAAATCAACTCAATCATGTCAAGAAGCAATCATACCAAATTACAAAGCTTATCATCATCAACAACGAATTTCCTCCAATACTCCGTATGGTTCACAGATTCGACGTCGAGCAGACGTAAACCAGATTTTTCTATCGAAAATACAGCCAGAACAAAAGATGATGATGATGATGATGATGATAGGTAAAATCTAAATTCAGTATTTTTTATATGATAAGATCATCCACATAATGTGTCTGTCTGATTATTTTATGTGAAACAACAGCGACAACATTAAAGGATTTTTTTTCTGGTTAACATTTTGCAAATGTTGTATTGTCGGATTATTGCTCGGTGGAATTGTTCTGGCTGTTATACTCACTCTGTGGTTGACATCAAGATCAGAAAGTTTAACAACAATATCCACAGGTATGTTCCAAACGAAGAAGGTAGAGGAGTGTCAATAACTACTACAGGCGGTCCCTTCTAAAAACGTTTTTTCTTCAGTGCTTTACTCTCGTGCAAGGTGTTCGAAAGTGATCTAGAGTACAAATCAGGTCTATAGCACTCATTTGTGCTGCATTCTGACTGATTGAAATAATCAATATCTGCCGCATGTAAAATAAATGCAACAGTTGATGATAATCAATTGTGTGTGTGTTGGTGTGCGCGCGTTTGTGAATATGGATACACACCTTCTCTCTTCGCATGGACACCGACAACATCCACATCGAAGCTTTCAACATTGTTAATATTCATGTTTATCATTGTATGTTTCAATTATGTAAATAGTTACACATGATAAATTTTTACTCAATCTTTTCTATCGAATTTTATTAAAAATCTTCAGTTTTCCTTCTAATAGGAAAATGGGAGCGCAGCTTGATAGAGACCTATTCATTGTTTTAGTATTAGTAAGAGACAAAGACGCATAAGAACCAGATTTATGTCATTGGACTCTTTCATATTTAATCCTGCACAATCATACGTAGGATGCAAGAACTATAATTACTGAGTACATGGATAGCATATTTATGAGGTTATATTTCAGGTACATATTAAGACTTCCTCAACGCTACATTGATCATGTACATATGTCAAATTGGCCTTTGAATCGAATAATACATGCATATGAACTTAGCTTCCTTTTCATATGAGTATTAAGGCAATCGGAAGAGCTTCTAAGTGCATACGATAGACCTGGATCTAGGGTGTATTTTTATCCGAAAGTCAAGTTCTCGATGCATCGTTTTAAAGGACTTGAAGATATAAAATGATCCTACTGGAAATGGATAATGATAATAGCATAATCTTTCAGATCAGTTTTGGCTACATAAAGTCAAGAAAGCCAGCTTCTATTATAGCATGTTGGATAGAACTATCGACGAGTAACAAAATCCTCTAGTTTTTAGAAATTAAAATTCCGGATCGAAAAAGAAGTCTAGGACCATTCTTAAAGAATTGCCTTCGTTGTACACATCTCCCTGGAAATAAGTAGTTTCAGTCAGTATTTTAAATATATTGTCACCATAAAAATATGTTTAAAAACAATAAATACGTATTTTGAGAGTATTTGAAGTTTTTTATCACTTTATGTATTTATATTTTAGTTTGCACTTATGTACTAACAAAATAACTCGAGTGCGATGAAGACCCTCTCATTATCAGATTCTTACAAACTTGACTTCGTCACTGTCATCACAATTGGTTTTGTCAATTTTTCACCACTATAGAAATATGTTTTTAGAAAAGTAAATATTTATTCCGATAAAGATTGAAATTCTCGATCATCCTCTATTTATTTATTTATTTCGCCTTGCATCCATATTGCAACACACCAATGCAATCCAAAACAAATATATATATGATGATTGAGAGTATCAAATTCTATCTGAATAAGTATTTAGTTTTCTGAAAACGTATTTCTGTAGTGATGCAAAATCAACAAAATCAAGTTTGTTACTGCATAAGTGCAAACTAAAACACAAGTACAATGAGTGACAGAAAACTTTCAGCACTTTTAGGATGCATACTTATTGTTTTTGAACATGGTTTTATAATGACGATATATATAAGATACAGGCTGTAACTATTTATTTCCACGGGGATGGATATATAAGTGTCGCCAGACAATTTAGTTGATTTTCGTCACAACACAAGTGCGAGTAAAATGAATTGAAGATACTTTATAAATCATTAAATGCCAAGATTGAGCGACACTGTTGTAAGTCGTTAAAAAGCCTCATTATTCAATATATTACTGTTTATCATCGACAAAGACACTATGCAATGAAGAAACATATCTATTTTCACAAAAAAAAGATCTTAAAAAACTTTTATAAACAAAATTTAAACTTATAATTAATACAAACTGAACAGAATAGAAAGGCTTTCAAAATTTATAGGGACGAAAGCCTATATTGCTATCATGGGTGTATCATCTAAGGGTTTTATATTTGATCTGAAGTTTTTCAAAAAGTTTTGGTTCACTCACATGCAATACTTGTACTAACAGTTGTCGTTGCTGATGTAATAGTCGTGCTTTTAGTTGTTGTTGTTGTTGATGTTGTTGTTGATGTAGTAGTTGTGCTGACAGTTGTTGTTGATGTAGTAGTTGTGCTAACAGTTGTTGTTGTTGATGTAGTAGTTGTGCTGACAGTTATTGTGGCTGATGTATTTGTCGTGCTATCTGTCGATGTCGATGCTATAGAGATAACAAATGTTTATCTAGCTTAGATTCTACAAACTTGAAAATTGTTTCACACATTTCTCCAAGATACTGTGTTCAGGATTTGGCGCTATCAGATATGGAATCACTCTGGACACGTCCTTAACAACTGGTTGTCTCGAATTATTTACTCGATAGTGTACTGACTACATATTAATGTACGCTGATCCTCATGGGTAGTATTTCGTTAGTAAGTGCGTACATGGAGCGCAGATAACTGAGGAAAAGGATTTTAAGTCAGAGTGACGTGCTGTCTATAGCCACAGTTAGTATCAGGTGTAAGATAAGGTGTGGGTGTACGCATTCTCTTTATCCACACCCACACCCCACACCCTACTTTATGTTTTTCGGAAGACCTTTGAAAAACTTGTGAACAATGATTTTAACAGAACTCATTAAATAAAAATTAATTGTATATCCATTTGACGAAAAAATGATTTTTCGTGTTGTGAAGTAGCTGAAACGCTTATGGACTATTATCGATATTCATGCGGTTTGTTAGATAAAGCTAATTCTGTTCGTTTGTATTAATTATAAGTTTAAATTTTGTTTATAAAAGTTTTTTAAGATCTTTTTTTTGCGGAAAAAGATCTCTTGCGTCNTTTTTGTCTTACTTTTTTCATTAAAATCCGCTTATTCATATATCCAATCTCATTTACATAGGGCATATATTTTTAAGCCAATTAATTGTTTTTTTTTCGATATGGTAGTGGCTTGTTCGGCACATGTACTTAAACATGATTCTAGCCATGGAAAACCGAACAAGTTAAAGTTTTTTCTAATCATACATAATCTATCTTTAACCGTGAATAAACTTTATCATAGACACTGCCGAAGATGATACAGAACTATTGTTACTCATTTTTGTGAGCTTTCAAAAGTGAAATTAATCTGAAGAAGAGTTTTATAAAATTAAAATAATTTAAAAATATTTCTTCCGTGTATTGTATTAAAGACAAAAGCATTATGTCAAAAGAATGAAACAATCACAAATAAGATCAACAGAGGATGTCCAATGTCCAGATCTGATATGATAAAGAGGGTAAGAATGACAGTGTGCGATGATAATAAAATTTCGAAAAATGATTAAAAACAGTAAATCCACTTATATTTCTATATGTATGTGTAATACTGTTGCCTAGTAAATAGTGGCGAAGCCAGGGGTGGGCTCCGCCCCCGCCCCCCCCCCCCCCCACACCCTCTACACCAACCCTTCT
>CAJNSZ010000074.1:368340-384447 GCA_905329745.1 Rotaria sp. Silwood2 | reverse complement strand
CAGCCATCTTACCACCAAACTCGGCGAGCGCCGGGCGGGCTCCCCCCCCCCCCCCCCCCAGGAAAATTTTAAAACCATGTATTTTATTCGAAAACCGGGGCTCAGAGGTGCCTTAGAAGACGCTGAGCCCCCTATCCCCAGCCCCTCCCAGCTCAAAATCCTGGCTCCGCCACTACTATTGTAGTAAATATTCTGTCAATTACACTCAGAGTAATTAGGCATTATCTTTGGTTAGCATGTTTGAAGAAACATAATTAAACAGAATGATCAACTCTTTCTCTTTTCATTCGAATTTAATTTTTGACGAAACACGGAACCTAATCAAACTAAGAAAGACTAATACTCTAATATACTTCAAAAGTTGATGCAATTGTTAATAGCTAATAGAGAAAAGTCATTGTTTTCTTAAATTACAATAAAAACTAAGTAATAAAAAACTAAATCTTCGACTGTAATCAAATACATTTTGGTTTTTTCAGTTCTACGCTTTATTGACGGTATAATTTGTATGGATAGCCTACTTTTCATTCAGCATTGATAAGTGCTCTGAAGTTCATCAGAACTGGAATGAATACTTGGCCATGAAATGAAAGATTGTTGTTGCTCCTGTGTTATTTTTCCTTTTCTTTTTTAGAAAAGTACAAATAACAACATCTGTAAAATAAAAAAAAGAATAAAGTACTAACTTTATTCTTTCATTTAATCATAAAATGTCGTCGATATCATTACCGTTACTCAAAACTGAAATAGTTTAAACACGTTTTGTTCTTTATTATTCTATAATTTTGCTCATATTCGATAGTTTTAATAATGTCCTTACTATCTATATTTTTCTTCGTTGTAAGCTTCATTTGATTCTTTGTTCATGATATTTTCCTTCATCAACTTGTAGCAATTTTCTTACACTCTAGATAAGATATCTGACATAATAATCTTAATTTCATATAATTACAATTCTCAAACGCAACAAGCATCATCTATCTTATGTAAAACATGTATGTATTTTACAATTTGACTTCAAATCGGACCATGTCTAGATCAATAGGCATCGAGAAGTACAAATTTACAAATACAATCATTTAGTCATATGAAGATAGCAAAACTAATTATCGATGGAATAACTTTCTTTATATGTATATATCTTTTATGATGAGATATTCTATTGTTATGATAGTATATATAAACCAGCTTCAATAAATTGTTATCTAAAATCAAATACATGATTAATAGACCGAATATCAGTATAAGACTATATTGGTAAGAAAGAATAAGTCAGAAAAAATACATATTGATTGTAGAGATTACATTTCAAATGTACAAAAGAAAACTAGACAATGGATTGTTTTACTCACGATTACATTACATCATTGAAATCCTGACAAGAAAATAAAACAAATGACTATTATGCTTCTTATGGAAGTAATCTATTCTATACTTCTTTATTGACCAATATCTTTGCAAAAAAAGTTTATTATATAATTATCTTTAATTAATTAGACAAAATCAATTGAATGATAACAAATAGAATATTTCATTCATACCGTAATTTTAATTATCTCTTTAACGAATAGTACAATAGCATTTTATATCTTTGCATGTATGTACTGGACATATATTTCGAAAGAAATTTAAATTAATTTTGTTTTCTAAATGTGTAACTCCTATTGCACCAAGACGATTAGCTTTTGTTGAAACTTATATACATAATATCAAAATCCAACTTAACACTTATTTTAATAGTCTTCATTAAATCATCTCATTTATTATTTCTAATAAAACTAATGAAAATCAAAAATTAAAATGTTATGACGGTGTTTATCAACAGACTGACATTTTAATTTAATTTAGAAAATTTCTTAATAGTAATTGAGATGCGCTATTCTAACGAAACAAATCTCGACTCATTTAATACTTATTAGACGTTTTATTAAACGGATTGGTAAATAAATCCATAATTTACTGTTCTTCCTTCAATCGGAGTTGGACACACACAGCACTGATAAATTCAAATGATCAATTGTTGAACTTAGATGATGCGATAAAAGTAACAAAACATGTCATTTATAATAGTAGAACAATAGCTGACGTTTATTGAATCAATATATAATTACAACACAAATATTTTCAATAGATTTTTGCGGCATTTGTCGAAGATTGTTTAAAAATAAATTAATGGTAAACATAGCATTTCCTCGATATTGAATGGTATAAATGGTTGTTGTATTTTTTCTATTCTCATGACTTACATATGTGGCGTAGAATTTTCTTGTATTAACTTGAAAATTTTTATAATTAATCTTTTATTCATTTTAGTCTGGTGTCATTTTCAACAGTGATTGACAACAAAGTAAAACTGGTACTAGACACATACGTCTTAACGAACAGCAGAATTCAAGAACGAATGATAGATGTTATTGAAGATGATACTATTTGAAAAATATCATCTGAAATCTCAGTTTTTTTAAGTATTAAAATTTTATTTTTATATAGCTTCAACCAACACTAATTCACTCTCAAATTCTACTAACGAGGGAAGGTGTCTAAATGACCCACATCGTTTTCAATGATATTTTGTCCATATGTTGAGATCAGTATTCGAAGAAAAACCCAAACAAGGTTTGGGCTGATGAGGATTCCTTCGAAGGTTATGACCATTTTACTGATTTGTCCACCTAGCACAAGGTATATAGAGAAAAATTGAATAACGGAATTCAATCTGAAATTTTGCTCATGTGAACAGTGGGCCGAAAAATTATCCGTACAGAGAGAAAAAAAATAGTTTATTTTCAAAAATAACAACTATATGAAAGACAGTTAGTATTTAGTTGGATGACCTTTCATTTGAATACATTCATACAATCCACTAGGAACTGAATCTACTAGTTTTTCAAATACAGGTAATTCAATTTTGTTTCATTCCTGTATTAATAGAAGTTCAAGTTTTGTAATATTTTTCAGTTGATGTTTCTTGACTCTTTGCTCAAGCTCGTTCCATAAATTCTCTATGGGATTAAAATCTGGTGAATATGGTGGCCAAGGGAGGGTTTGGATTCATTTTTCTTTCAACTAATCTTTAATTAAGCCACGATCTTTTGCCACAGAGGCTGCTCAATCGATCTTTTTCAAATTTTGATTGCACTTATATATTTCAAAAGTGCATCAATTAGTGAATTTTTTGCCACTAACCGCGCCTTGATAGCTCAAATCATCACTGTGGTATTCAATTTTTATTCTGAGATCCTTCAAGTGACGCTGCCAATTTCACTAGTATCGACTGTGAAGCGTGCCATTTTCGATTGACGTGATATAGAATAGTGAAAATTTCTGGATAGACACATATTGAGTTGTCCTATAAAGTAAAACAACTCCGAGCTCTAGATGTTGCACTATAGTCGGGTTACAGGAGTCGCTAGTAGTCAAAGTTCATCAAACAATATCTATTGCATAACTATCTCCTTAAGGCTGAAACTTTTAGAATAGATACTAGGGCTGTGTGGCTCTATATAATGATACAAAGAAAACTTTGGGAAGTCAAACACAACCCGGGATATCGAATTTTGACGAAAATTTACTGCGTTTTCAGCTGGCTTTTGCACATTTTGGTCGTATTTTTTTTTAACAAAAACTCGAAAAGAATGTCATATTCGAAATCAGCATCAAAAACTCACCTGAGGGGACTACAGACAAAAATTTGGTTGCAAGGAGCTGACGAAGAGTAGAGTTAACTTTTTGATAAAATTTCTTTTTTTTACAAATTATCTATCATTTGACCCAGATTTTTTATGCTGATTGCGAATATGACGTTGGTTTTTAGTTTTTAGTACAAAAATACGAAGAAAATCTGTAAAAACCAGCAAGAAATGTAGTCATTTTTTGGTAAAACTTCCATATATTCAGTTGTGGTTGATAGTCCAAAGTCTTCTTTTCGTCATTATATAGCTCCACAGTCCGAGTACCTACTGTAAATGTCTTAGTCTTGGGTAGCTGTTTACGCAACAGATATAGACGAACGAATTTCCACTACTAAAAATATCTATAACTCAGTCATAGAGCCACATTTAGACCTGGGATTAGTTTTATTTTGTAGGGCAACTCAATGTTTGTCTATTCTGAAATGTTCATGATTCTTCATCACATTAATGAGAAATGGCATGCTTCTCAGTGGATATGGGTGGAATCGACATCGTTAGTTGAAGGAAAAGGATATCATAATAAAAAACTGAATATCTCAATGATGATTTGAGCTATCGAGGTGCGGTTAGTGGCAAAAAACTCACTAGTCGATGTACTTTTAGCAAATGTAATGGAGATCGAAATTCAGAAAAATCGATTGAGCACCATAAGCCATGGTTAAAGTGAAATTGCTCTTAAGTAAAACGAGTTATGATTGACGTTAGGTCCTCCTCTTCTACGAAAAAAAAATCATCTGCAAGTACTTTAATAATGTTTCACTTTTCAAATGCCACTCTCTGATGGGCAGCTTGCTATGAAGACTGCACAATTTCGTTTTTATTCTCAGCACAAACATCAAAGAGAATCGAAAAAACGATGGGATGACTGGAAAAAGAGAATTGTATGATGGCTCTACTCTAATGTCATTGTTGTCGTTACCAAAGGATCTTCAATCTCATTTACTGTTTCGACGAATGTATGCAAAGGCAAAAAAGTGCGACATATGCATCAATGGCAGCGCTTATTCACCATTTACTTTCTCTTCCATCCTGCTGTTTCGCTTCTTCCGATCACTACTTTTTCACATACTGATTGTTGTTGTTTGTCTGTCACAAGAAAGTTTGCTTTATTTTTCCCAAGTGATCCATTTTTATTTCTCTCTCTCAACACACTTTTCTGAAAATTATTCATCAGCTTCAATGTGCTCTCAGCACGATAATCTTCAACTTTCTTCACTCTTCACCTGTTGTTATTACTTCATAGAATCCTTATGCATCCGGATGTCCTTGCAAAACAGGTTATTTCTAGCTAAGTCTCAGGCATCATATTCAAGCCTACAATCAGACAAGATTCTTACAAAATCGCGTTTAACTGCATTGGAAGGACCCGATCGCATTGAAACATGTCTAAGTTTTTTACAGTTACGCGTTCTCATCACTTTCTACGATGATTCTTAGCACTATTACTGAGCTCAAAGACAGAAATGTGTACTTCCGGGTGCAGTTTGTAAAAGTGAAATCTCTTTCTAACAACACCCACGCCCCCACACCCTTCTCAAACTTAGAACTCTTCGATGGCCGGTTTAATAAAATATAAATCATTATTTGAGGATGTCGGTTCAATAGAGTTTGCATAGTGGTAATAGAACTCATCAAATGATTTGGAGGATTTCAGTAACGGCAGGACATCTTCTTTATTCTTCTATGAAAAATATCATTGATTATATTATTCAACAGAAAAAAACTATAATGTTTGGTATTTTGCTTGACAGTATTTGACCAAAAGAACAACTATCGATAAAATTTTCTGATAACAATCGAAACACCTATGATTCAGATCGAATAGGAAAAAATTCCCATAATTCACACGGTTCTCAATGAATTATTCTTTGATATATTTGAATCAGAGCAAGGAAGAAGAATAATATCAAATACAATAATTAATATTTTTGATAAATCACTTCGAAAATAAAAATTTCGAAATCATATAGAGCGTGAAAAGTCACATAAAAAGAAAGAAGATGACACAATAGAAGTTCAAATAAATGGAGTGTGAATGCACATGTGAGATTCGAGTGTCGTAGAATCAAAATTGTACTCACGCCCAAATGGTTATCAGATGAATGTTTGTTTCTATAATAAAAAATAACTATTTATATCAAACGATCTGCTTATGGTAGAAGACTTTTTGAAGGAAC
Source organism: Rotaria sp. Silwood2 (assembly GCA_905329745.1). Lineage (NCBI taxonomy): Eukaryota > Metazoa > Rotifera > Eurotatoria > Philodinida > Philodinidae > Rotaria > Rotaria sp. Silwood2. Next base: position 378,578 of record CAJNSZ010000074.1, on the reverse strand, counting down.
GGAGCTTTAGATACATTAAAATACTCTCTTAATTATTTAATTAACTGAGGTATGTCAATTTTTCAGGATTCTCATTGGAAAATCAATGAAGATCGAAACTGCAATGATTCATACATCTTTCTTAAATCCCAGAAAATTTTTTAAATACTAAAAACCAATTTTCTTATTCGCTTTGAAGATAGAAACGTCTAAAAGAAGACTGTCTCAGGTAGCGTTCGCCAAGCCGAAAAATTTCGAGCCTGGTTCGTTGAGTGCTGTCATCAAATTCTTCAGAGTCAATTCGCACTCATAATATCCTCAAAAAACTTTTCAATCCACGTGACATACTTCTCAGAGCATCTTGATGGTGATCTCATAAGAATGTAGACACAAATGACTGTTAATTTTAGAGTAGTAACTAGCAGGTGAAAATTGAGCGAACTCCGCTTGATGGTCTCTGGCCCTAAAATATTTATCCGCTTGGACATAACAACATAACTGAGATTTTCTATTATCGACTGTCGAGAACTGTGATTATGTGTCAATATAGCCAAGGCTTTTTGCTTCAGTTGATTTTTATTTCATGCGTGCAACATATTAATTGTAATTTAGTTGATCATTAGGTTACTATTGTGCTCTCTAAAAGGAATAATAGGTTTGCGAGTGTTCTGGTTTTTTTGAACAATGAAGAACAAGAAAATAGTTTTATATATTAGAATCGGCGAATATATTGTATATGGCAAGAGATCTCTTAGTGACCTGAACCCGGTCCAGTTCAATCCATTGACTATCAGTTTTTTTTTTGAAAAATATGAAGCTGCGAAGATAAAAAAATGCTTTTCTTTATACATAAAAAAATAAAAAAAGTTAGTACTACGAAAAAAAGAGAGAGGGATTAATTTGTTTATGTTTAATAAATTCAAGGAATGAATATTTGGGCGTACAATTGTTTTTCCATGTATTGCGTTTAAAAGAAGGTATTTGTTTTTGAATATAGCCCCATTTGTTTTCAAGTTATTTTAATTAACATATTGATGTAATGATATGTTTTTTGTTTTGATTTATCATGCTAATTTCCTGGTTTCTTCCCATTAACAATACGAAAACTCTCTAGAATACATAGAAATTCAAATATATTATGAATGAAAGAATTAGTTCGATAGATTTTTCATTCCATTCTACAAAAGTGTTATTCTTTCTTTGTGTTCGTAATAGCCAAAGAACACTATGAGTTCTGCTAATTTCAAGAAAACCATAGAAGCATTTGATTTCGATCTATCAAGAATCTAACCAGTGATAGGAACCGTTTGATGTAATGAATGTTCTTCTGAGCTTGGACTCCATAGAATTCAATGAGATATAAAAGGGTAAGTATTTGTAAACCTTTTTCCTAAGGTTATAGCCGTTTTGCTGGAAGGTTAAGCTATAACTCTAGAAGAAAGGTTTAAGGATACTTACCATTTTATGTCTTTTCATATATCATTTAATTTTATAGAGTCTGAACCAAAAAGAACATTCATAACTTGAAATGGTTCCCTCGAAGGATAATGATTATATGTTGCATCATCGAGGATAGATGAACTTCACATTTAAATCTTACCGAGAAATTCATTAACATCAATTTTTCCATTTTTATCTAAATCCATTGCAGAAGTAAGTTCTTCAACATATGCTTGGTTTACATCACCGGTACAATTTTCACTATCAAGTAGAAGTTTAATAACATCCGAAAATTCATCACGACTAATAAAACCTGTAATATTTTATATGTCTATTACATACTTATTCCAGAGAATAAAACAAATTCTACCTGAATGGTCGGAATCAATTAAATTAAATAATGCCATAAGTATATCTTTCGATCTATATAAATCTTCGATAATACCTGTATGAGACTAGAATAATAAGATCGTAATACTAATTTCTAATTTCTTTTTTTTCTAATACCTTTTGAAATTTCGTATTATCTAAAGCATATTCTTCAAGCATAGTATTATATAGAATTCCTTGTGTGTCTTCTTTTACAAATTTTGAACGTAAAGTAAGCCAAGGCAAATCAATTTGAAGAACACTTTTCATTATATCGGCCCAAGCTGTCGAAGATATATAATCTAATTAGATAAAGAAGATTATATTCCGAAGAAATATTCTTAGAAATTAAATACTAGTTTGATTTCTATCTGATCTTGCAAATTCTTTTTTAAGTAAACTTTTCTTTGTCACAATTTTCTCCATTAATGTTTGATAAACTGGATCTTCGTATAATGTTATTCTTTAAACGAAACAAAAGAATAACAAAGATATATATTCTCAATTTCGATTATCTTACTTTTTATTAAAATTTAATTTTTCAATTGGAGCAATATCTTGATATGTATATGACATAATGCATGGTTCTTCTGCCTTATAATCCCTAGAATAAATTTAGTATTTAAAACGACAGAAAAAAAAAAGAATCATTATCATAGTTATTAACCATCGTGCAATAGCACCCCAATTGGATCCACCATTATAATTCGATGCACTGAAAACAGTTAAAACTTTGTTGTTATGTTCAAATTCATAACCCTTTTCTTTAACTTCATGTGAACGTATAAGCATTGAAAAGTGATTTTTACTAAGAAATTGTTCTGTTATATCAGGACCAAAAAAACAAGCCATACGTCTACCAACATTGTTTCGACAACCTGGACGATCTTCAGGATCCGGATCACACCACAATAAATCTATTCATATTTAATCTCAAATGCATGAAATTATCTATTTCTATAATTAGTACCTTGCATTTGAAGATACTCATCTTCTTCATCTTTAGTTAACCGTTCGCCGACTTTTTTCGATTTTGGTCGTATACTAAGTGAAATATCTACAAGTCAATAAACATATAAATCTATATTTTATTATTTTCAATTTTACATTGATTTCTTGCAAGAGAATTTATTTGTGATAAGCATATACGATCAGATATTCCTCCATGAACTATTATTAGTTTAGATTTTCCTGTATCAACAGATGAATAAATTGGTAACCAACTAAATATATCTTTAAATAAATCAAGTAATCGTGTTTTACATTTCTAAATATATTTTCATTAGATTGATTTCTTTTACAAAATTATGAACTAACTGCATATTTTCGATTAACTTCACTTTCAAAACCATATCGAAGTGTAATCATATAATCTTCATGATTACCTGATTAATTTTTGCAAGATGAAAAACAAACAAAAAAAAAAACATGTACATTTAACGAGAAAATTAATAATAAGAAGAAAAGAAATACCTCGATTAAGAAATACTGAACTTGGATAGATAATCAAAGCAACTAGAAGTAAAAGAATAACTTCAACTGAATTCGAACCTCGATCTACAAAATCTCCATTGAATATATATGGATTATAAGTTGCAGGTAATCCATTCTATTTAGAAATAAATAATTCAAATAGAAAAACAAGTATTATTGTAAAGATCTTAATCTACCACATTAAATATATGTAATAAATCAGCTAATTGTCCATGAAGATCACCAATAATAAATATATGATGTAAATTGTATAAGTCAATATGATTAACATTTGGTAATGTTTTAAGTATAGCACGTGCTTGATGAAGAATTACATAGACATATTTTTCATGTAAAACCTATTAGTAAATTATTGAGTGAGTTAAAAATTTATGTAATATGGTCGAAATCATTTATTCGATATTGTTATTGGCTAGTCTAAATATCGTCTTACAATTGTGAAATAGTGTAGATGCGATTGAAATCTACTACAACAAAAACAATTGATTTATTAATCAGATGGATGTTTTTGAATACATTGTTTGAACTTATCTTATATTAAAGCAAATACTTGAATCTTGTAGCTCATTTATCCCAAAATTCTGATTCGTTGTGTTTTCTTTTTTAAAAGGATGCTTCCAAAATGAAATATTTACTGAATTCTCATCGTAAATTTTTTTACATCAAGAAATTATATTTAAACCAGCGTTCACTCTACATCTTTTAATATACTTAGGGAATACCCAAAGTAGTGGCAAAAGTACTGTAATTCCTTGTGAAAAACTTCCAGAAAGTTGCAGTCTATTTGGTTTGATCATACTTCGACTAATATTATAATAATGAAGTTTCGATGAGATTTGTTTTTCTATCATATGTGCCAGTAAAACTAATGTCTATTCGATATTATTTGAATAATTTTTGAGAGGAACAATGTAGAAAGCTGCGACATTCATCATTCGAAAGAGAAAATGAAGATGCATTTAGTCATGTATTGCACGTTGTTGTAGTAAATTGTTTGATCTTTGTTTAATCAAGTTTCTAAGTATGAATTAAATAGTTATCCATAACATCTGAATGATGCATTTGAAATATCTGAATCTTGAATAGTTTTATAGAAATTTCATCGGTGGTTTCAATACACATCTGTTCAATGAGAATCAACTGTAAACGCGTCATGCGTAAGTTTAATTTCAAATATTTCGTCTGAAAATCTTTAAAAAAGTCATATGAAAAAAATGATTCATCCTTCTGTTCTCTGTCGCAAAAAAGAAAAACCACAGCTCTCTACCTTATTTCTATCAAAAGTTATTAAAAACAATATCAAATAGACATGAGTATTGCCGGCACATATGATAGACAAACCTTATTGAAAAATTATTATTATGATCTTAGTTGAAGTAGGATCAAATGTTCTAGAAAATAGAACATTCTTTTTTTTTTCTAGTACATCATATAGACTGAAAGTTTCTTACAGCTTTTTATAAGAAATTATAGCACATCTACCACTATGTTTGGTATATCCTAGGCAATTTCTTTAAGAAACAATTCTTCTAGGTCAACATATTTTTCTACTAATTTACGGATATTAATATCATTAATCAGAGAATGATAGCGCTTATTCAGAGCGTATAATGTAACCGAAGATTTTCCATCTGGCATAATAATTAACATAAAAAGATCATCACCAATAAGTTTGGTAACGTCATATACATCTGCTATGTTATGTTGACAGTTCTTCGCAATAATAATTATCTGTTCCTAGATTTAATACTATTCACTAATCGTTTTATTGGACTTAAATATCTAAATATATCAATATACACCTATAGGTTTCTAAATCCTCTATCGACAGACAACCTTTTAAGTATTTCCTCATGTTTTATATCGTACTCCTTCACTGATAATGTTGAATACTTTTATCTTACTTACTTGTCCTTTTTGAAAAGCTTCAATCAAATCAACTAATGTGCTTCTTGTAATTGAATTTTTGATATCTATGAAAATAAATACTAATTATGATTTCATTGATTCTAAACAAAGTACTCGCTTACGTGGTCCTTGATAATTAGACTCAACTTGAATATGATCAGGATTTGTTAATCTTAAAAGTTGTTTTTCTTCTACATAAAATTAAACTGAATTTATTTATTATTTGTTTCGTTTCGAATAATTCGTTACCAACAGATAATCCAGTTTTTTGAAGTACTTTCGTAACTGATGGTGAAAGTGTATCGGATGCTTCAAGTAATTTTTCAAACATATTTCTAAGCTATGAGATATAAAAGAAATTTCATATGATAGTGTAACTATAAAACAGATATTTTTATTTTTATTACTTTTTCTTCAGTTTGTTCACTAGAATACTCGAGTTTTTCATGTATCTTCCATGATGTTCCATTTTTAAATCTCAATCTAGCCTGATGATTATGAAATGCAGTTTGTGTTTTTGCTGAAGCATCACTAGCTAGAATGAAAAACAAAATTATTTTTATTAGAATTATCTTCTTCATTAAATATTTCCGATCATGATTTCTTATTCTTATAGAAAACTACGAAGAATAACAATTCATACGTGATGATGACGGTGATTGCTGATACATTTTCAAAATAAATCTAGTTAATCTAATAGAGATGCTATTTAATGTATAATCTGAAAAAAAAAGAAAAATTAATTCTGATAATTTCATCTTTCCACAAAAATCGATCCATTTCTAAACGATGTAATGTAGTTCTATTCCCTGAATTGTCTATCGGTAGAATAATAACAACAATCATCATTCCATAATCAAATATCGATTGACTTTAGTATATTCCATAAGGATACATATGTTAGAGATATTAGGTATATACAAATTAAATATTCTTTCTTATGGAAGAGAGTCTTAAATACTTTCCCCCCTCCCCCAGAATCGGAGTTCGCAGGGCTTCTATTACGACCCACTTTTTTCGTCTCCTACAGCAAAATTTGAAAATGTTTTTCTCAAGAAAAAGACGCACTAACATAGTAGAAAATATATAAAAATGTAAATTTGAATGTATATGTCCCGGAAAGTCTCGAAGTGAAAATCCTGGAGAAAGTTGGAGAAGAGGAGTTGGTGAATAGTTAAAAATTTTTTTCAAAAAAGAAATTTCGAAGAACTTTTCGAAAATTTTTAAAAAGTTTCTTAAAACCTTTTGTAAATGGTCAAGCAAAACGACGAAATTTTAGAAAACTGATAATGGCACCAACGCTCTCCCCACCCTTTCGTCTAGGCATCACTCCATATATTACAAATAAGAATGCACCGAAGAAAAAAACATTGCTTAACAGCAGAATTAGTAATATGTCGCAGCTGATGTATGAAGCTAATAAGTTCGGGAAGAAAAACTATTATAGGACAAAGGAATTAGACTGAGGAGAATATGATCATTTAATTAAAAACAGTGAAAATTATCAGCCATATTATGGTCATAGGGATGGGCTTACTTCGTATAAAAAATATCTGTTTGTCCTTTTCAATACCATATTTATATCATGATTCTGGCAAAGTAAAGTAGAACTATCAAAATAAAGTGAAAAAAATGATATGAAAATTAGTATAAATTACTTGTTATTGAATATCTACAGTTTAGTAATTACAAACTGAGTTATCTTGTCTGCTTTAAATTTTATTCATTTTCTACACTTTATCACATGATGCGATCAAAATCGCAAGGAGAAAGTAAAGCTTGCATTCATCACACGTGTCCATTTAATTGTACTCATACTGTATAATCAATCATAAACAATTAAGAAAAACATTTTATATTGGAAAAAAATAATACCCATGAAAAAGAAAAAGTGTTTTTTTTTTCAAATATTATTTTTTGCTCCTTGCATGAAGATTTGAAAAAAATTGTTTGCAACTTTGTTGAAAGTATTTTATTAGACTTCAATAAACTTGAATCATCATTTCTCTGTACATCGAAATCTCCAAAATATTGGATATGCCGGGTATTTTGATGATATTTCTTATGATTTTTTATTTCCTTAAACTTTCTATTTAGCGTCACGCGATATAAAAGATCGTTCCAGTAGATGGACCATATACTTATTGCGATTATAAGAAACAAATTAAAATATCAATGAGACATATATACAGATTGTGATAAAAGCTTAAATTTAAAGCCTCGCCTTTCAATNATGAACTACCAGAAACTCACTTTAATAGCTGATAGACAGAAACTAGTACCAGAATTAGATAGTATACGACCAATTTTGGGCATCTCGACAACAAGCGTCACGAATGTTAATGAATACGCACTTTCTATCAGCATTGAAAGTTTATCGATATTCCAATTATATGGTAGCAGATAGTCGATAAGTAACGAGTTATATATTAGTCCTCGAGCTATTTAAAACTGTCCCTCTTGTATAACAACTGATAACTTACCGATAGCATCGCTAAATTGTAGTGAATGACCTATGAATATGCTCTTTACTAACAATGGAGGTACTTGTATTGTAACCGAGCTAGAATTGATATTTTAGCATCAAATGAAAGCTCTCACTGCCAAACTAACAAGGTTAAAATATTAGCGACCATTGGCTTACCTAGAGAGAGATATTCAATTTTTACGGTACTGACGATTGAGTATATAGGAACCTTAGAATTATTTACATTAATTTTTTTATGCAATTAACTGAGTATTTCAATAGTAGGCTTCGAGAATCTTTTTGAGATTTATCTATAGTATTAAGATGACATTGGTTTTAATCTCTTCCAAAAATTAAATAGTGTTGAAATGAAAAGTTATGCAACATATTTGAAAAATGACTTATGCATATAATATTTGAATTTGAAGTGCGTTGATGCATCACTTGGTGATCTATTGACCGTTCCTTTGCAATTGGTGTTAAGAAATCACAAAGAAATATTATCCAAGAATTATTCTCTTTCACTCTTTCCTGTATCTACCAAGTAACACGCTTTATTCCTTTAAATAAAAACATGAATTTATTGAACATCGTTAAACATCTTCTTGATTTGGCTCAAACTGAATTTGGATATGGAAATTCTGCAATGACTACTGATGAAATTTTTATTGCAGAACGATTATTCGAAGTTTTGAAGTCATTTTAAGGTAGCTACTTCAGTGAGCTGTACACTTATGATTCTCTCGAATTCGAAGATGAATATGATGAAACATCTGAAGAAGAAGAAGAAGACAGCAGTGGTGAAACGATTAATGAAGCAAGGAGCGACGATGAAATGGATGATTACAATGAAAATGAACATTCTGATCTGAGAAATCTTTTTTCATTAGATGAAATGGAAAAAATAATCGAATGGGTTGATCAACATCCAAATGCTAGATTTGCCACTATTTACCATCGTTTTAAAAAGATCAAACATAGGAATTATATTACAAGATTTAGAGAATATATCGAAAATGATGGGACAAGAATAGAAAAATTAAAACAAATTAAAGAATTTATGTTAAACAAATTTTATCTGCAAAGAACAATTGAAAAAGCAGCCGTTCATGATACTGACCTTGAACTTTATGCAATTCAAAAAGCAAAAGAATTGAATTGGGACACATTCAAGGCAAGCAAACAATTCCTCAATATTTTCAAGAAGGAAAACAGAATATCATCAAGAAGGTATAACAAAATTATTACTCGAACTACATCAGATAGTAAAATCTGCAGTTTAGATGGCAATAAATTTGTTTGTCGAATATAAATTCATGTGTCTTAATGTAATATACATTAATATTTTAGATGCTCAAAAGTGGATTGAAAGTAAAAGAACTATAATATCAAAGTATACTACTCATCAAATTTTAAACAGTGATCACTGTTCATTTCAACAAGAATATATCTCACCAAGAACACTTTCTTTTACTGGTGAACGAACAACAGAAGTGGTTGTTAAAAAGAAACATCACTTAACACACTCTTATACAGTACAGCCTGTCACATCAGCTGATGGCCGTTTATTAGATAAATTCTTTCTCATTCTTCAGGAGAAAGAAAATGAGTTCGGTAAAGGAGTGCAAAAAGATTTAATTGTACCACCAAATGTTGTAGTAAGAGCTTCAAAATCAGGAAAAAACAGTGGTGAAAAACATCACACTTTTTTAAATGAAGTTCTGCGTCCTTTGGTTGGTAATAAATTTCTTCTATTTCTTGATTCTTGGAAAATTCAAGCTGATCTAACAAAATTTAGAGCAGTATTTCCTAATCAAGACAGTCAATTGTTGATTTTTCCTAAAGGATCAACCGGTTATATTCAACCACAAGATCTTTCTTTATTTCGCTCATGGCGATTTATTCATGAAAAAATTGAGCATTATGTTCATATCAATCAAATAGAAATGACTATAAGTGATCGTCAATATTTCATCAACATTCATTCTATTATTCACAATCAATTATCAGCTCCACAATTTAAAAATCTCATTAAAAATGGATTTATACAAGCTCGAATAAAAAATGAAAGAATTGGACAAATTGAAAAACCAAAAGACATTTGCTTCAAATTTTATGATCTGTATTGTTCAATTAACAATTGTAATGAACGAACATTATTAAAATGTGCTTGGTGTGAAAAAACTCTTCGTTACTATCATTTGATTGAAGGTCTGCATCTACACCTATAGTACATTTAATAAAATAACATATTGTGATCTATTGTTTTCAGTTAAAATAAAAACGAAACTATTGATGATTTTGATAAATGCTAGCTGATGTTAATCTATAGTAATACTATTTAATTTTTGGAAGAGATTAAAACCAATGTCATCTTAATACTATAGATAAATCTCAGAAAGATTCTCGAAGCCTACTATTGAAATACTCAGTTAATTGCATAAAAAAATTAATGTAAATAATTCTAAGGTTCCTATATACTCAATCGTCAGTACCGTGAAAATTGAATATCTCTCTCTAGGTAAGCCAATGGTCGCTAATATTTTAACCTTGTTAGTTTGGCAGTGAGAGCTTTCATTTG
>CAJNSZ010000074.1:327899-368326 GCA_905329745.1 Rotaria sp. Silwood2 | reverse complement strand
AAAGCTTAAAATATTGCGACTGTTAAAACGCCAAAATTCGGACATTTTTGACTGTGTAAAATGCGTTCAAAGTAAGAACGCAAGACGTTTGTTATAACGCGTCAATTTCACTTTTCTGACTGCTTGGGTAGCACTGTTTTTTTTTCAGAGTATTTTGAGTAATTTCATATGTATGTGATATATAAAAGTTAGTTCTAGAAAAGTTCATTATCCTTAGATACACATGTTTTAATGTTGCGAGATAACACCCCTAATGAACGAGTTTTGCCCATATTATAAAATAGATTTTTCAATAGTATTTAAATTAGATTGTTCAACTTGAAGCTAATGGTGGTGTCATGGAAAATGGATGTACAACACCAAATTTTCTTCCAGGTTTTAATCTTGAATGTTATCCAAATCAAGATAGTACAAAATATATTGATTCGTTACAACTTGATACTGTACATACAATACTTCGAGGAACTTTAAGATATAAAGTAAAATACGAAGAAGGAAAAAACACAAAAGATGAAATTGAATATTATATTTAAGGGTTTTTGTTCAAATACACTTGGATTAATTCGTCTTGGTTTACTTAGTGATAAACCGCATCCAAGTTTACAATTTACTGATAATCTTACGTGGAAAGAATTTATGTGTGATTTATTAAATTTGAAACGTGATACATCAGTAAACACAATTCGATCTGTTGTTCTTCAACAATTAAAAAATGAAAGTCAATTAGAAACTATTGATCAGTAAAACAAAACATTTTTTTTATTTAAAAAAATTCTTTCAAATATTTTTAATTTAGACTTGGTCTTCTCTCAGAAGATATTCTTGTTGAAAAACGTTCAAATCCACTTGATACATTAAGTAATTGGTTAGCTAAACGTTTATCTTATGGACCCAATGAACGTGACATTGTTATTCTCCATCATGAAGTCGGTGTTACATGGCCATCAGTATCACGAGAAGAAAACGAATTAAAAACAATAGAAATGGTTATTTATGGTGATCAAAAATACACTGCTATGGCAAAAATAGTTGGTTTACCAACTGCTATTGTTACTCGAATGCTTGTTGACAGTATGTTGAGTTTCCTTTGCTTTTGTCGAGTAATCATTTAAATGAAATTTTTCTCTTTAGATGAAATTTCTGATCGTGGTGTTGTTAAACCAGTTAAACGTACGATTTACCAGTCAATTTTACATGAACTTAAACGGGAAGGAATTTCATGGACTGAAAAAACAATTAAAAAATAATTCATTAGTTTCTAAGAATTTTTATTGTGGTATTTTATTTATACAAGCAAACCCCAAAAGCATCGTTCAAATCTATCACCTCTAAGTGAAATATAAAAATGTAGTCCTTTCTATATATATTACAAGGCATAATGCAATGACTATGTATTAATTGCTTCATTTTCTTGAATGTCATTCACATGTTCACCGTGTGCATTGGTACATACACATAGTTACCGTATTTGGACTCAAAATAATTCGTGCCAGGAAGAAAAAGTATAATTTTGCAATTCTTTATATTTCGTCGTACCTCTCGACATGCATATTTGCTCATGTACAGTTTTCGAGATTTCTTTTACTCAAGAGACTAAAGAAAAATATAGTCAGTTTCTCTTTATAATGTAGACTCATTGAAAAATCAATCATGAACAAATAACGAAGGCAGAACTTATAGTAGAAGATGGAGTACCAATCCTATTTTTACTATTATTTTTTTGCATCAATATGTCTTAAGAGAAATGCATCATGCTATTTCTTTCTCATAATAGCAAACAGAAAACAAAGAAAACATACGTAGAAAGACAACTAGTACTTTTTTCAACGATAATAAAAATAAAAGAACCATGCTGAATAGATAACAGAAATAAATACCAATATTCGTGAAAAATAACAATATCAGTGCATGATAATACAACAAGTAATATGAAAGTGGCATACAAAATGAATCAAAAGAGTTGATCACTGATAAGAAATAGAAAAAGTTGAACAAAATAGAGTTTTTATGACATATACTTCCGTCTTCTTGTAACTGACAACTGCATATTTGATGTTGTTTATTTTCTTCTGGTTTTTTCAGTTTCGCTTTGTAATAAATATGTTAAGAGCTCACAGAAATGGTCTCATCCTTCGGTAAATACTTCTATATCTCTCACGAGGGAACCGTTCCAAGTGATTCACGCCGATTTTGCTTATATTTTGCCCATATGTAGGGGTCAGTATGCTAAGAAAAAGCCTAAGAGGATTTGGGCNTTGGTCGTAAATGTCTATGGTTGAGTACAATATGTCATTATATTAGAATCGTTAGTTTATGATGATGATGAATTCTGTAAACAAAAATTAATTTATTGTGGTATCGTATTTCGTTATTTTATTTAAAATTATTATCAATGCCTGAAAACTGACTAAGTGCCCTAGCGAGCGATTGCCCAAGCGACCAAATGTTTGCGGGTAACTGTCCGCTATCCGATATAAGTTGACCAACTAGATCGTTTTCTGTTCATTCTCGAAGTTATAAGAGTCTTTCTATATGAGATTAGTTACTCGGTTTTATTTATATAGATAATTTCTCTCAAAATATGTTTAATTCATCACAATCAGATTGGTCAAAATGTACAAAGTATTGTGTGAGTAGAAAAAGAACGTCTTTTTTTTCAGAAAACTATGATAGTGATAGACACTTTTCAGGGAAAATGTTAAAGACAAGCCAAGGATAATTTTCTTAAAATGAATTCATTTAACAAACAAAATATTTATTGATTGAAAGTCACTACAAAAATATATTTTCTGCAAAGACTGTTGACGATGAATTTCCAAAGAATACTATCAAGTGTCTTATATTCATTAGTACTCTTACAATTATTTGTGTTCAACAAACAGAAAGCAGAAACATTTTGTTGCTTGACATAAACCAATTTTCGATGATGATTGCTTGTCAACCGCATTCAATGACGCAGATATGTCAAGACCTGCTAGATATTATTGAGCCATAGTATAAATAGAATAAGACTCTCTAGGAGCCGCCCTGGGTGTCAGTGTGACGGAAAACGAAATGCAATTCCACACATCCACCCTATTAAACAACATGCACTTTTTATTGATTCTTTTATTTATAAAAGTATTTATCATTAATCGAACTACAAGAATTGAATTTTTACAGTTTTTGAATTTGAGATCAGGATGTGGATGGTCATAAGACCTACATCTATCTGTAAATAGTGCTTCTCCAGGTGAGTATGATATCCAAATTTCAACTGTTTCGGGTGAGATAAGAAGCTGGGGCAGATTGAAAAGAGCATCGAATGAAAAAAATAGGAAAAAAAAACGAAATCTGAAATAAAAGATGATCGAAAAACGGTGTTTGTAGAAGAGACTTAGAACGCAATTCTAAGCCATCGGATAGTAAACGAAGTTCAATTCTGTTTTCGTGTGAAACGAGAACCGAAAAAATACTGCTGTGATATAGGATTTCATGATGCTGAAAAACTCCAGTATGGCTAGTGCTGACATGTTACTGTTTCGAAGATTCCCTCACTTCATCTCCTGGAATACTTCGAATATTTTGTAAATATTCAAATCCAAAAGCCTGTTGATTTCGTCTTGTATCATTTCTCTAAATCACTTTTCAAGAATCACAATATTAAAAGTTCTATGTTGTATACTAATTGTGTTATTTAATAGGGTTTGATATTCGTTTTTTTTTGTTTTTAATGCATTTTATGGCGGACAAATCCGTTTTCATAAATGATAAACATCTGTTTACTTTGTAGCTTTGTTTGAGAAATGCAAACTTGTCATCTAGTCACCATGCAGCAATGTTCGTTTCAGTTTATTAGTTTCTCAATTTATCTAGTGGACGCTTTTTTTTTCATATTTATTTGGTTTCTACTGGAATCCTAGTCATTTATTCATTTCTACATTGTCATACAAGATCTACTGTAGGTGTAAGTCGCAAAATTCAGAATGACTTATTGTAAAGGATTTTGGGTTACAATAGTATATAAAAAGGAGCAAAAATTCGTCGAAAATAAAACGATTATTCATCAGCTGTTGATGTTAATGAATCGTCAACGTTGATGTGAGGCTCTGGTGGTTTCCAATCTGGCGTACGGTCAGGTGGTGGCATATAATCACCGCCTGTACGAAAAGAAACTTTGACAAATTTGTTCTCAGGTACAGCAATCTAAAATATTTATATGAAACAAATGATTGATGCAATGACGAGTGATTAATTGTACCTTAAAATCATGAATTGTACCACAGGCTTCGATGTGACGGGCACGCACTGGTTTCAGATCAAAATTTGTGGAAATTGATGGAAATTTTTTTCGAACTTCGATGTCAATAGACTTCTTGTACTAAAAAATCGATGTATCGATAGAGAATATACATGAAAAGGAATGAATGCATTGATTTACCTTGTTGAACAATTCCATGTCTTTATCTGTTATCGACTTGTAACAAAATCTGGGGTCAGCCATCTGGATTTTTGCTTTTATCGAATACGCAAAGTAAATGAATAAATGCTCGTATATTTATATAGAGACGAATTGATTCTCCTTCCGTTCTTTCCTTATAAGACTCCTATCGTCGTTTGTACTGGTGCAGTCTCACGCAAACAGAAACAATAACACATTTTTATCCAAAATTACCATCAATATAACCTTGAAAATCCACATGAGAGATTTATTTTTCTAATCATGTGAATGAATACGCAATGCAAATATATTTTTGTTGCGTTGGCCAACGATCTCCCGATTGCATTTATTCCTTCTCTACATACCAATAAACGATAAAATGCGCTGATTTCGAACGCAAAGTTACAAATCATCGAAATTGAAAATGTCCAACAGCAAAATATTAAAAGAAAAATGTCGAAAAAAAACACCGAAAATGAAAATATCGACAATGTTAAATTTTGAATGAGACAGTTGAAAATTTTTCACTATCACATATTAGCTTAGTTTGCTCTTTAAATCGAAGAAAATATAGATTTTTGTATTGCTATTTGAGTGAAAGAATAGTAAAAATGGATGAAAACATTGTTATATTTTCAACTCAAATGTACTGCAAAAAAATGTTAAGTAGACACATAATAATGAATTTAGTTTTTATTTTTAATACCTTTTGCGATCAAGGAAAAGTCTTTGTGAGTATTCTTCAACACTGATTTAATTATTTTTCAAAGGAGTTGAAAGAATTTTAAGCAAGGATGTTTTGAATAGTACACTTTTGGGCTTCAAAATTTGGAAAAAGTTTAGTTCTTGTCCAACAGAGTTTCAATATTGTATTGCTTTTGTTTGCTCATTTATTATCAAAAGAAAATCCTCAAACTTTCCATCTCAATCTTAGCTACTTCACGATATCACTGCCTTGAAGCCTATCTTGCTTATATGTACCTAAAATAAGAGAGAAAAACTCTAGGAATAAAAATAGAAACAGTAATCAAAGCCTTGACGAAAGAAAGAAAAATAATTACATACATCTGCGTGGCGACAGATTGTTGATTAATAAGGTAAAAGAACGAATAACATATGTGAATGAGTCATATTTTTTCTTATGCATAGAGTAGAAGTTTTTCGACAGTTTGTAGTGTTGATATTTGTTTCTTCTACTTTTTGAGTGTCAACGTTTATTCTTCGACATAATGTAGTTCGACGTGTTTTTAATGTTTTTTCTCTGCGATATTTAGTCTCCTCGGCATATTTTTATTTTCGATGTTTTATCTCCTAACTGTTTCGAAAGGATGTGAGCTTGGGTTTAAGTGCACAGAATCTCGACACGCACACTCTAAAATGGGCTTAGTAGGTTTGAATTTAATTCAAACTACATAGGAATTCGTCCTAGTTTTTATGTATTGTATCATTTGAGTATGTCAGTTGTCGACATCGAACATTTGGTTTAGTTGACAGTTGTAAATACAACATCCATGTGGGTACTATCCAATCTTTTATGATAACACAATGTCATTTACGATCTAATCAGTTTTATCATAATGTAAACAAAACACAGGAAAACATTCTTTTCTTAGATATCCAATATCTTCTTTTTTTATTGTTTTTACATTGTATCAGCCCGCAAGGTTGTTCCTTGTAAAATCAAATGTGCTACTTTTTTGTTCTGAGCTGAAAAATAGAATTTTACTTTATTAGAATAAACAATAAGCGACAAATCATGATTCATCCAATTTATATACGAGAAGCAAATTATTTATTAAACGATATTCAGTCAGCAGGCAAACAAATAATCATGTAATTGAACTCTCAGTTAAAAGTCTATTTGTCGACTGTTAGTCTTATTTAGGTACTTTGTTCGAATACATTGGAAGCTCTTCATTAGTTTTTTTTTTTTTTTTTGAATCTTTTATTCCAGTCGTCTTTTTTAATATTGTAATATTTATTTTGTGTATTATTTATTTGGTTGTTGGATGATATGAAAATCATTTGGCATGATCGACATTAATATAGTGTTTTATTCATATGAGTATTGTATAAAAATATTATTCTTTTTACATTTTTGGGTCAAAAAAAACGTCCGACAACATAGCAACAATGTTGATTGACCTGAAATAATTTAAACTGCCGTTCTGTCAAACAAGCTTTAGATTTTTCTCGCTGAACACTTGAAAGTTTTATTTCGCCGTCCATCCACAAAACAACCATATGCAAAAAAGAAACTATGAGATAAATAAAGCATATTAAAAATAGATATTCATAACTATATTTAAAGATTAAACTGAAAACATAAAGAAACAGAGATTCTATGCAGAATCTCTTCCGATAAAGACAGAAGCATTCAAAAAAAAATTAAATGCGAAACATAACGACGACTTATTTGTTAGACCGACTAAATTTCTATAATTTTATACTAATCGACGAAGTGAAATCTATTCTACAAAGTTTTAATTTTGATACTATACTTCGTAATGTCTAGAAAGTAGTGGCGGAGTTAGGGACTAGCTGAACCACCTGTCCCCACAAAAAAAATGATTGGATTAATTAGTCTTGCTGAAAAATCAAGTGATATGTAAATGTAAATGATAATTCTTAATTGTTTGATAGTAAGTTATTTAGACGTATTTTCGTACAAGAATGTAGTAGTTTATTCAATGACAGAGTCAACGAGTAGGTTGAAGAGTCTCAGCTCCATCTAGAAATTTTTGAGCTTCCTCTATAAATAATCATTTTATGTCGGATTATATATTGCTATTGTGTTTCTTTTCTTATACAAATATATGTATACATTGATTAGATACAATACGTAGATGAAAAGGGACTACAGCTAATAGTTGATTGTTATTTCACGAGTGTTGAAAATAAAGAAAAATCTAAAGGGTTACTCATCTTAGCGGAAAAATTGAAACGACTATTAATTTCATACAATGCTTTTCAGAATGTAAGACTATTTTTCGATCTCTTTTTCGCTCACAGCTGGAAAAATTGCAGAACAGAACGGTATCACAATAACATTTTGCTCAAAATGTCGCTGTTAGCTCCACAGCATAGAAGGTCTTTGGGCACATTAAAAACAGTTTGTCAGGCAAAGAATGAATCAAACATTTCCTACGATGGTGAATCTGATTAAAATTTCCAGAATTAACTTTATCGAGGAAAACGTTGCAATCAGGTTTTTTAGAAGATTTTAGAGAACCTTAGCAGCTTATGATCGAGGAGATTCATCTGAAAAAGTATTACAATCATAGGTTAGCTATTGTGCAAAGGTGCTATACAACGTCATTGTCAATTCACAAATTCAAACGTAGATGACTGAAGACAGTAGTTTCTTTGAAAGAAGAATACTTTGTTCACTGTTATTAGGAAAAATTCAATTCGTGCCATGCTATTCAGGTGCTGAAAAGTTATATGAAAACTAATAAAATGTTTGAAGAGTTCACTGGTCAAGTATGTTCAAAACTGGAGAGCAGAAATCGGAGTTAAAATTAGCCAATTATCACTTTGAGCTCTGTCAGATCACTCCAAAGAATCTCGAAAGCATATCCATTAAATTTCTGATCGTTTTTAATCTGCAAAAAGACTAAAAGACTAGGTTTTAGTCGAATCTTCTCTTTTAACTCACCAATCAGCTCTCGATTCTAGATATTCTAAAAGTAAATGCCATATCTCAAGAAAGAAAGGAAGTTAAAGCAAAAAAAATGCTTAACTTTCATCAGCTCGATACGGCGAATCTAATAGTAGTGAAATGAAGGTTATATCTCTATTTAAGAATGACTTGATGTTTTTTTCATTAGCGAAAGTGGTTTTTTTGAGTTGTTGACTTAAACGACATTTCTCAAGCATATATATAGTGCTGGATCATTAGCATGATATTTTTATAATCGGTTTATTACACATATTAAGAAAAAAAACCTTTGAAAGCTATAGCAACTTCTGTAAATTGGTTGTAGGTAGTTTTCTCCAAAAATGACGATTTTTCAGAGCCCTGGATTTTTTAAGTTTTTGATATCAAAAAAATTTTTTTTGTAGACATATTATATATATATTCGGATTCAGCGAGCCAAACTCCTTCAAACCATGTATAAAAATCAAAAAAATAAACACGGCTCAAATTTTGCATTGCGTCCACCTTAATTAATTATCTAATTAAGTAACTTGTCTGTCACTCTCTTGGGGGCAGGAGGTTCAGATTTCTACCACTATACACTTAACCACTTCTTTTAGATCGTATTTCATAAAAGGATCGTCATTAATCTTCTCCTGACCCCAAAAAAATTATGATTAAGTAGAATGATCCTTCGGCAGAGTCTGTCTTAAATACAACTCGATGTACTCTTTCTAAAAAACCTGTTGAAACTGATTTAAGATTAAAATTAATGTTTATGATTCAAAGTGTTTTCAAATATGTTTTGAACCAAGTATCACAACTCAGTAGTCGCAACTGAATCTCGAAAGAGTCGTGAAGTCATACTATGAGAAGACCTGCCAAGAGTTTATATCTCACCCAAAAAACACGTATTCAAAAGAAAAAAAGATAGAACACCAATTATAGATAAGCTATAGAGCGTTAGTAATAAAGCAAAGTTCTCAAAGAATATCAAATTACAATACTTGATTCGTGTCTTTAATTATTTTTTTTATGCATAACAAGATTGTGAAAATATTGTTTTGGTGTGTTATCTTATTATTCCAAAGCAGTTGAATATCATCAAAAAATATATGCTATATAAGACAAACACGTTTAAAAATCAAATTGAAAACAATTTATTTACACTTTCTATTTTCTACATCAATGACTTATTTCTCATCTGAAACGTTCGTGAAAATGCTTTAAAACCTTGTTA
This sequence comes from Rotaria sp. Silwood2, assembly GCA_905329745.1. Taxonomy (NCBI): domain Eukaryota; kingdom Metazoa; phylum Rotifera; class Eurotatoria; order Philodinida; family Philodinidae; genus Rotaria; species Rotaria sp. Silwood2. The sequence goes on along the minus strand of CAJNSZ010000074.1, from coordinate 359,026 downwards.
AAGTTCGTAGTGACGTAGATAAATTCAAGAATTTTTTTTCTATTCTCTATCAGACTGACTCATCTCTTATCAGAAATGTTCGAGAGGGTGTGGGTGTCTTGATGTGGCTATGGGTGTCAGTGTGAATGAAAGAGAAGAACTCTCACAACCACATCCCGCCCACATCCGCACCCTCAACACTTTTGTAAATTTATCTAGTATTTTTGTGAGAGAACATTAGACCAAATGCCTTATCGTATTTGAATCAGCTTGTTTTGAGCTACAAAAGTACCTATTTAGTTTTTTCAGACTTTTTTCTTATTGTTGACGAAAAATAGCCGTGCTTATTGCAGTTTTTATTATCAAAACTAACGTAAGCTGAAAAGCAAAACAAACAGCTTACTCAGAATCACCGTGAAAATCTACACCAGACCATATATATTTTATCAAAATTAATTTTTCACTGAAAACACATTTGTACGTCCCCTCCGCACTTTTCTTCTGAAGTTTTGTCGATGATTCTCTGGAATTGATTTCGGTGTGGGTGTTGGTGCTTTGAGTGTCTTGAATTCGTTCACGCTCACACACAGACCCACAGAGATGATTTTTAGATACTGTCAAATGATCGATAGCACTTAAGACGAAATACTGAATTGGTAATCTAAGGTAAGCGCTATCTCAATAAACTATCTTGCTGCAAAAGTCGCAACATTTAACGAAATGTTTGAAAAATTCTGTATGTTTGGTTTTTTGCGTTGATGAAAATTAAACATATATGCCATTGACGTGAGTGTAGTAGCAAAGTACCAAAACAAAAGCCAATCGACTATGGGATATGGCTTCATAATCAATTTTTCTTTTGTTGAAAGAAAGAAAAAATTCAAAATTTGTTTAATATTTACATGACTGAGACATAAATTTTACTGCCTAGGTGGCAAAAGTTTGATGCAATGTTCTTGTGTACATTGTGAAAATGAGTATGAATGTTTGAATTCCACATGAAATTATTGATTATTTTGGTCGATGACTAATGTCCTTCAATCCAATATGAAAAGTAAATAATGAAAAGAATTCATGCCCAAATATAATTTCTGTTATACGGTATTGGATATGAAAACATTTCTAGTTGATGACTTTTGTTTTGATTAATGCTTTTTCTAACTGAAAAAGTCAGTAGAGGAAAGCAAATATATTCGATGAGAGCAAGAATACTTGTTCGATTTGAACTCAAGAAAATTTCGAATGCTTGTCAATGACGCCAATAGTTATTATGTTATTTTTTCCCCTGCGCTCGGTCATATTAAAAAGGACGAAGGCAGACAAGACTATTGTTCTGCTTCCCAACAAAATTGACTTTTCTTTATTGATTTACACTAAGACCTAATACATGATGATATTCTGCAAGTTAGTTTTTGCACAGATGATCAAACGATTTTTAGCAGCTGTGCTCTTTCACGTGCGTCTTTGAACAACCTTTAATCTTGAATTCCGTTGGAATGTGTATTTGCTGATAAAGCCAAGTGCGCTGACTACGAGTATCAGCATATTAGATACTCAAAGCCTTTTCATAGAAAAGAAAAACAATCCTTTTTTTTTCAGGTGCTCAGAGCTAAAATAACGTATTTTACCCGATTAATGTGTACGTTATCATCGACGTTAGTATCCGATCGTTTTCGATTGCCGTAAGGAATTTTATTTCGAATGATGACATGAGTACATAAAGTTGATGAAAATATTTCAAATGCATAAAGCTTTATGTCCCTTTCATCATTTTAATGTTTTTTTTTCAAGTATCTAGGAGAAAATTGCAAGAAATGCAATAATACGTAAGCTTTGAGTGTTAGAATAGCATCGATTCTCTTTCGAGTTATTCTCGGTGAAATGATACTGCTGGGATGTACGTTCATCGAATGGTGTCATTAAATTCGATGAAATTTCTTTCTTTTTTCTTATTAAATCAAACAAAACCAATATGTATGGCATAGAATAATCGAATTCATTTGGTTTTTTCTTTTGTCATTCATCACAATAGTCAACATCGTATTGTTGCAAGCAGACTCAGTTTTTGATGTCGAACCCTCAATCCATTCGGTTGGGCTATGTTCGAAAACCAAAGAGAGTCCTGTCATCAAGAAAAGTGATATTATATGAGCGAGATAATCGAAAATAATGTATTTTTATTTTTCATTGCAGATCAAAATCATCTATGATCAAGAACCACCCAGAAGGATGAAAATGACAGGATCACGAGTCAGTCCATCGGCACTCTTATCAAGTTCTCTTGTTCTTGATACGACTTCAAAGACTCAATTGATGGGGAGTCAAGAAAAAAATTTGAATCAATCATCGTCTTTTTCACAATTGCTGTCTGATACCAATGAGCTGAAATCCAAGAGAGAGTGAGACGAGTCGATGGATACCGATAAGCTTGAATGATCTCATTCATTGTTTGTAGCAACCCAGATATGAATGTAGCCAAGACTAAAAAGAATTTTCCATTGACGTTGGGAAGTGCTGTTGGTATCATCGCCGGTGTACTTGGCTTGGCAGCAGTGGCAATGAATATTTACACTCTTGTGACAAATTTAATGACAACAACCGCAAGCACATCAACAAATGAGAGTTTTTAGGTCTTTCTTTTGATCGAAGGAAAAGATCATTATATTATATTCGTTTTAGCTACTTACAATGGTGACATTTCGTTGGAATTCCACTGGTATCACCATAGCAGGCAATGGTACGCCAGGTGTAGCTGCCAATGAATTCAACTATCCTTTCATTCTAGCATTGGATTCGCTCAATACACTCTATATCGGAGATTTAAACAATAGTAGAGTTCAGAAATGGGCGTCCAACACCTGGGTTGGCACTACTGCGGCAGGCCAAGCCAACGGAACAAGCGGTTCAAGTTCTTACTATTTGAGCAAAGCTGGCGGTTTCGCTGTTGACTCAAGTGGCAACGTCTATATCGCCGATATGTATTATTCTCGTGTACAATAGAAATCATTCCGAAATAAAATCATCACAGATGAGTACTACAATTAGTATGTAAAGTTCCGCTTATATGCAATCCTTCCATCCATTTCTAAATTGATTATGTCGACTCTTACATGTAATAAACATACTTGAGGAACGAAAACAACTGCTAAAGGGAAGTGTGTGTTATGAAATTCTGTATCGTGAACATTCTGATACATCTCAACACAAACTGAGATGTATACTGATTCTTGTCCTATTCAGATCATATGTTGAGAAACTGTTTCAATCGATTATAGGAGCCTCGGTTGGATTTCTATAAATAATGAATGATCTTAGAGTTCAACATCCTTATTTTCTATGGAATTGGACTATTTTAATGTTTGAAAAGTCAAAACAGGACCTGTAATGGCAGGAACATATCTCAGTAAAAAGTTATTTTGGAAGTGCGTGTTATCACTAACATTTGAGAAAGCATCGTTATTTTAAGTCATCAAGTTAAGTTTAATATAGAATCACAGATATTAAGTTCATGCATTATCAAATGATGTTGATGGCACTCTTTCGAAATATGTCATATTCGTTATAAATCTTATTTTGATTTTTCAAACATTAAAGTAGGAATAATCCAATAGGAAATGAAAACAGAAGAAATGCTATTGGCCAAGTGGATCATCTACAGGTGTAACAGTCGTTGGGACTGGTAAGTTACATCATTCATGTTTATATCCTTCAATGAGATAATGGGTTTAATACTAATTAAGACTGAGACAGGATAGATTAAGATTTTTAATTGTCACCCATGGCCTGCTTCAGCTCAAGATTGATAGTTTTTATTCGATTGAAATAACAAATTTCTTGCTTTTCATCGTACAAGAGATTTCATTATAGCTGAATACCATAATTACTTGTTTACGACGGTTAATGTTTGAAAAGGAACTATTTTAGATGCATCTTAACGCGTAAGAAAATACAATATGTATGCTTTCGATAGTAAAAACAGAGTTCAATTGAACTGTAATTTAGGTTCAAGGATATTCAGTTTCTGATAGCTGAATATCTACTACTTTACTTATTAAATAGATGAGACCATCGTAGGTCCCACGATATTTACAGTTGCTTCCAAGATAGACCAAACAATTTTTTAAATAGAATTTCTCTCACATGGTAACAGATATTTTGACATATCCCCACTCGACTTTCTCATACATAATGATCGACTGAGAAACGGTCGTTATGTACAAATGAAGTTAGTTGATGGTATTTTAATCAGTTTTTATGCAAAATTTGTAATTGTAAAACAGAATGAAAGCGTCGGTATACATCATAATAACGAAATCTAATGAGCTGCAATAGAAGACGAAACCTTCTTTTGATCCTACTATTAATACCATGCTTCATTTTCTGTGAGTCTCTGGAGAAACGAGTCGGTATCCGATCGGCGTTACTTGTACTCTATATCGTTAAGTAAAAAGCTGATGTTCGAGAGTTCAAAATTTTTAAGGCAAGCATTACTGTTGAACAGGTCTTTTAAACTATAAAATTCTACTTTCTTCTTCTTCTTATCTCGAGATGTCTGTCACATTATGCCATAAAAGATAAACAATGAATTAGAGAAGAAAATAGCAGATACTCTTCGATCAATCATTTTAGGTGTTCTAAATGCAAAAATAATTTTATATTCAACAGTAAGCATTACAAAAATACAAAATCGAAATCTTTCAATATCCACAAAGAATTATAAGACATTAACTTTTATTCATTCCTCATTTATTTCATTCGATTCATCTATTATTTGTACATGCGTGACGCATTTGTTAGTTGGTTCGTTTTCAGTTGGAAAGATAAATAGGAAATAGGGAAAATTCGAGGAAAAGATCCCATCTTTAATTGTAAATCATGTATAGTTGAACGATCCTCCGAGGTCATAGAGATTATGAGACGCATTGCTTTTGATTTATTTCAAATAATTGACTATCTGCTCTATTTCTAGGTTCTTGTGGAAATTCGAGCAGTCAGTTATGTTATCCATACAATTTGATTCGTGATTCCAGCTCTGGAACACTTTACATAGCTGACACACTCAATCGTCGCGTTGTTCGTTATCTGGCAGGTGCATCATCTGGCACTATAGTTGCTGGTGAAAATGGGGTTGGACTCAATAATTATCAGTTGAATTATTCAATTGGTCTTTATTTTGAATCTTCATCAAACAGTTTGGTGATTGCTAATGCTGGAGCAAACAACATTGTTCGTTGGGTTGTAGGTGCCAATAATTGGACGTTGGTAATTGGAAGTTCAAATGCAACAATCGGCAGTACATCGACTATGTTTTACTATCCAGTTACTGTAACATTCGACCGCTACGACAACATGTATGTGGCTGATACCTATAATCATCGTATTCAGTTTTTTTTCTTCTGGAACACAGAGTGGTACAACGATTGCTGGTGTTGTTGGCACACAAGGAAATAATGCTACTCTACTTAAATATCCATATTCAATAATTCTCGACGGCAATCTTAATTTATATGCAGGAGATAGTGGCAATCATCGAATTCAAAACTTTTTACGCTATTAATCGATAGAAGGCGTCAAATAAAACTGAGTGATGTTCAAATAACATAATATCAAACTTAAAAAGAAATATCAGCGAGAATCATAGAAGAAATGTGATAGAAAAATACATGGTCAACATATCTATTCGAAAGTTTTCTAGAAATATGGGATGTGAGATGTGAATGTGAAATAGTAAGTGCGTCTGAAGAATCTCGCATTCATAGCGGCCAAAACTAACACTTACATCCAATCCGACACTAATATCTTTTCTTTTTCGTTTTGAGAAAAGTAGTTTCACAGATCGAAATAATCGAATGAAGAAGAGAATGTCGAGGATCTCGGTTTTTCTCAAGTTATCTTTAGCAGACTCAATTGAAACTTCTATATTCTTAAGGATGGCGCCTAAAAACAATGAAACACTAATAGTCCTATCGATTTCTACAAGGTCAATTATAACTCTTTAACAATTTCCTAATTACCGTTAGAAATTGTTATATGTCTCTTAATTTTCCATGTATTGGGCATCTTAATCATCATAACAATTCACTTGTAAATACCCTTAACGCCCGCTATCAACTTGAAAAAAAGATTCTCCTCCTAATGTGTTCCATATTTCGTATCAAAAACACTCAACAAATCAATGACAGCAATTACCTCTTGTAAATAAATTGGGTACAAGTTAACGATAGCTATTCACAACTTCAAGTTTTAATCATATATATAAATAAAATGGAACAAGAGAAATCAATAGGAAAAATCCGACTGAACAAATTCAAGATGAAACTATGCCACTGTAATAGAGCAAAGATTACCGAGAAGAAAAGACGGAAATATTCAATTACACTATATGAAAAAATCATTTGAAATCAAGCATAAAACATTTTCTTCACATCATTTCAGTTTGACTATCTTCTTTAACAAAATCAGAGAAATGTAAGATAACATGAGCAAATACTCGAAAACATTTTCGTTTTACTATCTGTATCTGATAGGTCTCTGAAAGTGAAAGATAGATAATGTTCTCTTCTAATGTAGCACGTGTTTGTTATCTCAATAAAGAAATGAGAAAAGAAATAAATTTCATCAATCGAATAAATTTATTTCTCTAATTATTGAGTAAAATTACATTTAAAATGCAATAAATAATTCAGATAGTTTATTAAAATAATTCATACCATCTATGAAACAAAAATAAAACATTTATCTTTTATGATAACTTGGAATATGATTAAAGATATTTATTGATTTTAGATGTATTTGAAGAAAAAATAAAAAGTACCATAATCAAGAAATTGTATAAAATATTCCATTAACACAATTTTCTTAATTGAAACCTATTCTTCAATGCTTCAAAAGAATAATTAATTACCAAGGGAACGATAAATCTTAATACATTGGTGAAAAATATACTATTTCATAATTTTATATATTTCTAATATAATCTTTAATTTAACACAATAAATTTACATTGATCTCGAGCGCCATCTCTTCCTATGCACTCTGTAATCAAGATTGAATATGATTTTAAGCAATAGGGGATTTGTATACATACGTCAAAAAGGTATTTTTATGAAACCGTCATTAAACTATCCCGAATAATTTAGATTAACATCAATCTTATCGTTTGTCATAATTATTTTTGGAAAGACAAATTTCTGATTACATTTAAATGATTATTTCGTGGCTATAAGTATGGCTTTTTTTGTTCTTTTAATTGTGCATTTAGGAAAAGAATCGTATCAATTGGAAAATTTGACTTAATTATTAACTCTTTGACCATTACAAATTTTCACCATTTTCCAAATATTTGTCGTCTTTATTTTTAATGTCTATCGGGCGCAGAACTAGACGAAATAACCAATGAAGTGATTAGCCTAATTTAACATCTTGTTATATGTTGATAAACAAAGTGTTAACAAATATCACAGGACAAACATAATTACCATCATTAGATACTTAAGAAATTAAGCTTTTTCTACATGTTCAAATTTATTTCCATTTAAATTTGATATTTTAACATTTGATAGAAGCTCAATCAATACTTTATTACGTACTAATCGAAAACAAATGGTACTTGTCATTGGATATTATATCTGACCTTGGAACGATAATATGATTAGTGGAATTCTTACATGTGTATCTAATTTGAAACAATTAATTATTTATTAGCTTGACAGTTTTTCAACGATAGTAGAATTGATTTTCAATTTCGATTAGGTTCAATCAGTTAGTTAGATGTTATCTATCGAAATTACGTAAACTTGAATTTAATTTTTGTTTTGAAACAAATTGTATGAATATTCATTAAATTCGATATCAAGCTCAATTTCGAATTTTAGAGTACTGACTATAAGATGAGTTTGTTTAAATAGAATTCTAAAGAAAATCAATATTTGATTTTTTTTCTTGTAGATTATTTTTATTCATGAATGAAAATTTCTTAACATTTGAATCATTACTAAATGAAGTACTAATCAATATATTCAAATATTTAAATACTTCAGATATTTTTCAATCATTTTATAATCTCAATTTTCGTTTTAATTCTCTAATACAATCTCTCAATAATCTTCATCTTACTATTTCCGAAGACAATCAATCTATTGATATTAATCTTTTTTCTTCTTATATTCATAGTCTAATTACAATTGGCAACGTTGATATTAATCTTCATCATTTTAAAAATGTTCGTCGTCTTATTCTACATTATCCAACAAATAAACTCTTAAAACAACTTGATGTTGATATTTTACCTTATTTAGAATATCTTTCAATTCCAGATGTATTATTTGATATGTCATCTATCTATCAAAAAATTTTTTCTAATACATTTCCTAATTTAAAATTTTGTAATTTATTTGGATTTGAAACAATTGAAACAATTTTAAAATGGACACAAATATCATCATTACGTATTTTAAAAATTGGTTTAATTGATTTTCATGTTTATAAAGCTATTTTATCTGCATGTCCGAATTTATATTATTTACAATTAAAAATGTTTCAATCATATTTAAAACTTTCACATATTCAAACACATTCAAATCTTAAAAAACTTGAAATTTATAGTGAAATAAGTGATTGGCATTATAATGATCAATTAATTGATATTTTTCTTGGATGTGTATCTAATCTTGAACAATTAAGTATTTATCGATCAATATCAATTTCAAAACTTGTAGATCTTATACCTGATTATGATTGGCTTGCATCTATAATTGCTATACGTTTACCATTATTACGATATTTTATTCTTTGTTTACATTTAGAATATCATTTAGAATTTATTGAATTTATAAGTACAGAAACACGTCGTCAATTAAGAAAATTCTTTTTAAATGCTCATAAAAATCGATATCAATCTCGATTTATTATTAAATGACTAAAACAAAAAAAAGAAATTTTAGTTAGCTCATTTTTCAACCATAGATATATTAGATATTTATAGATAGTAATGAAACCAGTTGTGAAAGTATTTTTCATTTAATTTAGTCATGATAATATATTTGATTTGGTTTTTAGATAGTCAATTTACATAAATTTAAGCAATAGCACTAAAATCTAAATTACCAACAGACAAAACAGATTTCAAATGCTATAAATTACTTTCTGTTTTGTTTTCAGCTTTGACTATAGTTTACACGTAGTGGTAGAGTTAAGGAAACCGTATTACGGGATGATCAATCGTCTCTTCCGAATTTCTTTTTTCCATCTAGAAAAAATGAATCTACATTCAATTCAATCATATTATTTTAGATCTTTTATTACCTATTGACAATGAGTACTAATGAGCAACCAGCTCATGTTAGTCTTTCTATTCCATCCGAACGACCACCACCCTCGGATAATTTTCAATTTATGAATGATACATTTACTCTACCACAAGATAATCAATCAGGTTCAACACAAATACCAATTTCACAAGGATTTGCTGGTTAATTAAATTATATAATTGATTATCAAAAATAATTTTTTGTCCGTTTTTTTTTTTTTCTTTTGAAGGTAAAACAGAATTTGACAATCAAATACGTCATCGTGGTTGGCTTGGTGGTACTCTAGATAAGCAAGGTTATGGATGGTTACTTGATACAACAAATGATGATGATGATTCAATTACTGATGATAATCGACCAATTTTGTAAGCACAAAGAAAGAAATTAAATTTATATCGATGAAAATTTTTTCTAGAGAAGAATTAGATATTAATATTAGTGAAATAATGACGAAATTACGTTGTGTTATTTTACCAGTTCCAAGTCGAACTTTACAAAGAGCAGCACTTTTACGTGATAATCCAGATTTTTGGGGACCAGTAAGAAAAATATAAATATATTATATCTTACAAATTGTTTTCTTTTTCTCTTAGTTACTTGTTGTTCTCTGTTTTGCTTTACTTTCAGTTTATGGTCAATTTCGTGTAAGTATCATTATTTTAATTATAAAGTATATTGTAAAATTATTTTAAAGGTTGTTTCATGGATTATAACAATTTGGATCTTTGGTTCACTTGGAATCTTTATTTTGGCTCGTGTTCTTGGCGGAGAGGTTAATTGGTTATTTCAATAAGTTTAATAACGAGTAGCACAAAAATAATGAAATAGTTTGATTTTCCATTGTTTGAAGAACAAAAACACTATTCTTCTCTTATTAACTGTTAAACTATAGTCTTTTACGGATATATAGCGATTTGTGCACATCAATAGATAGAGAATTTTATGCTCTATACTCGCAAGATTTTGTCAAGACTGTTAATGACATTGTTCAAATGTGAAAGATTTTGAATATGCTTTCGAAAACCATAGATGTAGAATTTAATTCTGAATTAAATGATGTAGAATTTAAACTGAACAATAGAAATCTTTAGATTGTCCCTAAAAGCATAGAGAGATTCAGCATTTTATGACGCATCTTTCAGTAGATCGCAAGTATTCGGCGAAACTAATGTTTAAACATAGATTTAATAATTGTTTTGGTTTTCTGATAGTCGCAGTTCAATAGCTATCGATTGTTCTATGAAAGGAGAAATTTATTTGAGGTACAAATATCGACAGTTCTCTATCGAATGACCTTAGAATGGTGTCTTTAACTTGTGTTACTGTTTTCAAAAAAAAAAACGAAAACAAAAAATCAAAGTGTCACATTCTTTATAGGTATCTTATTCTCAAATTGTTGGTACGATTGGTTATTCACTTCTTCCTTTACTCTTGGTTGCTTTTATAAGTCCTATAGTAAAGAAAGCTCATTATTTGGCATTATTTATAAAAGTAAAATTTTATTTCAAAGATTTTATTTTTATTTTTCTATGTATTCTATAATTTAATTATAGTTAATGGGTGTTATATGGTCAACATATTCAGCAGCAACATTATTATGTGTTGAAGAACTTCAACAGAAGAAAGCACTTCTTCTTTATCCAATATTTTTACTTTACATTTATTTTCTTTCACTTTACACTGGCGTTTAATTCTCTTTGTTTATTTTGACATTTGGTAGAACAAAATAAATTAACTTGAAACTTTTTTCACGTTCTAATAAAGTAGATAGATTGTTTTTTTTTTATTTCGTTTTTGTCTGGTATACAAATAAAAATTTTATTACTATGACAAGAATTATTAATCAACATAGATGAATATCATCATTCGGCTTGTCTCAAGAAATCTATTACATATATATATTTGCTAACTATTAGGATAGTTATCTAGTGCCATCTATAATTTCTTCGTTCTTATTGATTGACTGTTTACACCATTCTTTGACTTGCTCGTCATCGGTTCAATCTGTCATTTGAATCGTTTACAATTGTGAATAATATAATATTGTATCATTTGCATTAAAATGATTTTTTGCATAAATTAATAATCCCGCGCGTTTTCGCCGCTATATACAATGCATAACTCAACATTATCTATCTTAAATGCCAATAATTTATTCTCTGATTATACGTCATATTCTTCATTATCTTATGGAACGATGTTCTTCAATCGAACTTCGTCAATCATTAACGAAAATCTTTCTTTTTCTTCTTCTGTCATTTTTTACAACGATTGTGATTAATATTCTATTATCTATATTAATTTTTAAAACATCTCCATTATCAATCTCATCATCATCGTTTAATTTACTATCAACAAGTCATATATTTTTTCCATCAGATATCACATCTTTGTATTATTCTCCCCAACATCATCATGATTTACAAACACAATATCAAGAACAAGAATTATTAGAAAACAAACGAACATATACAAAAAATCATTCACAACAAACAAATATTTCTAATGGTAAAATTCATTCAATATTTTAAAATCTCAATTGTTTGCGAGTGATTAGAGAATCTATTTGTTGATCGCCGAAAAAGAGAAGAGATCAATATATAGTCTATATAAAGATAGCGAGTGTTGTTTGTCGGATGATTAAAAGATTTATGATTAAAGGTATAAGCCAATCGGCTGATGAAGGAACTGTTTATATGTCGAGATATTGAATTTCCAAATAAATTTGATTTTTGTGACGTGTCTCATAGTAGGCAATTTTCTATCGAAAATGAATGTCATAGAAATAGTAAAGTTCTGTAATTCACAAAAGAAGTGAAATTCTTAAAAGAACATTATCGATGAAAAATGCATGAGGAGACCTTTACCTATAAACTTTCGTCAAAAAAATTAGTAAACGTCACATCATTCCATGTAGTTTTTTGTACTGATTCCAAATATGTCCTTCTAAGATAACTGAATAGCCGCGTCGGACAGTGAAAAACATTCTATGAAAGTTTCATCAAATTTGGAACTGTGCTAAAGTGGGTGCATTGACTAGTTTGAATCTGTTTGTTTTAGAAAATCTTTAGTTGAAAAAGTAGACATATTTGTTCCAACAGGAATGCAGATAATACAAACTTTTTCATAAAAAATGATAGAGTAAGAGTTCTTCTAAGATGACTCAAGATTGACCATTTTTCTAGACCTAAGATTTTCTCGAAGTCTTAAAAAGCTAGAATATTCTTTTTAAATAAAAAAAAACTGGGTCATGCGTCAATTGAGCCGCTGCGAATGGCAACACAATTTCATGAAACCAACGAAGAAACATTATCAATTGATCAATTGCCTAATATCTTTCTTATGGACAGAGTCCAAATTCAGAAGCGATTAGTTTGTTGGAAACAGACGTATCAAAAACTTTGAATCGCTGACTTACATCTCTATTTATAATGATTCTTATTTAGTATTTACAATGAATATATATACAATAGATTTTTCTTTAATTTTAGATCGTCGTCACGAAGCTGAAACAGCTCTACATTTAGCCCTTAATTTAGTAACATCAAATAAATTTAATAAAGCACGAAAAGTATTTGAACATGCATTACGTCTTGATCCATATAATTCTGAAATTCTTGTTGAATATGGACAATATCTTGAACATCATCATAAAGATTTAATAAATGCTGAACATTTCTATACACGTGCACTTGCTAAACAACCAACTCATCTTCGAGCATTAGAATTGAAAAAACGTACATTACCATTAGTCGAAGAAATTGATCAAAAAGATTTTAATTTTATTGATAATCTTCTTAAAGAATTTTATCGAATACCTGATAAAAATCCTTATTTAAGACGAGCAAAACGTGATGCTTATTATTTACATATATATCATTCGAATGGTATTGAAGGTAATACATTAAGTCTTCGTGAAACACAATATATTGTTGAAACACGTTTGGCTATTGGTGGAAAATCACTTATTGAACAACAAGAAGTTCTTGGTCTTGATTTAGCTTTACAATATGTTAATTGTACATTAGTAAACCGTCTTGGTTCCATAACACTTGAAGATATACTTGAAATTCATCGTCGAGTTTTAGGTTTTATTGATCCTATTGAAGCAGGTCAATTACGTAAACATCAAGTTTATGTTGGTTCATTTATTCCACCAGCAGCTGATGAAGTACCTAAATATCTTGATGATTTTCTTAAATGGCTTAATTCATTAGAAGATACACGTGATCTTCATGCTATTGAATTAGCTGCTATAGCACATTATAAATTTGTTTATATTCACCCATTTTTTGATGGTAATGGTCGAACAGGACGTTTATTAATGAATTTAATTCTAATGAGATTTGGTTTTCCGCCCGTAATTATTCAAAAATCTGAACGTTTTATTTATTATTCGCATTTAAATCAAGCTAATGATGGAGATGTTCGACCATTAATACGTTTTATAGCAAAATGTACGGAAAGAACATTAAAAGAATTTATTCATCAATCACAACCAACAAAAACAACTAGACAAGATTTAAGATTAAACGATGATAATGATAATGGAAGAAATTTTATTGAAGAACGAGTGATTATAATTGAATAGAAAATGTAATACAGTGAAAATTTCTATATATATATATATATATGTATATGTCGAAGTCTGTTTTGTATAAATGGCATACAACATGAAAAGTTATTTTTTCTAATAAAAATTAATTCAAATTAAACATATTTGTCGAGATAAAAAGAAAAAACGTGAATAGTTCAAGCAATTTGCATGAATTTTCTATTGCTTCGTTCGATGTCCCTTTCAAGTTTTATTGCACATAGTTGAGATCGAATGTCTATGCCTATAAAAGTTAAAATTGAAAACATATCTGATTGTAAAACAAACCATATGTATAGACGGCGAAGTCACAAAATCTCAGCAAGGTCTATTAAATATAAAAATTTTTTGTTACTGTTTTATTTTCATTATCTTTGGACAGATGATATGTTGTTACAAGATCAGTCGACACTTTATCTTTTAAATACATAACACATCGACAAAACTATGTTTTTTTGAATCCAATAAAAACATATTTATGCTGAGAAATGATTCAACAACACTTTGCTTTTTGATTCTTTATTAGTTCTTGATTTTGTTCGAAAGAATAAAGTGTTAGATAGTTATTACACTTATATAGAACAAATCTAGCAAGAAATCCTATAGTGCTTACATGCAAATTGAATTTTGACACAGAAGCAGTTAATGAAGATGGTATTAAAGAGATCTCAGGATTTTTCAGTAGGGGAAGGAAGTTACGGGGTAATTGGTAACAAGTGACACATTGATTACAGAGTCAGATTTCTCGACTTCGCTTACCGTTGATAAAACTTTAGACAAATTCATTATTTACCTATCGAAAACTTTGAATGACGAATTTTCCGTTACGCAGTAACTGGTCATGGTAACTTTGCTTTACTTTTTAAGTAAAGTAAAAGATTAAGATGCCACCCGTAAACAGCATTAAATAATGTAAACGACTAATACGAGATAAGTATGATTACTTCTTTCTTTGATTTACTTTGAAGGAAAGAAAACAGTTTATTGTCATGATTTTGGTATACATAATTGAAATGATGTCTGTTAATATTTTATACGATGTGACGGTGTTTCTCTCAGGATCACCGTGATTCTCGTGCAGTCTACGACTTTTTTAGTACACACTATGTGGTTGCGCTCCTAAAAATAGATCTCTAGTTCTCCAGACTTTTAAATTGTCTCTCCACAGGAGACAATCTACATATAAAATTCTCGATTTTAACAAGTCAGAAGTAGTTGTAAGCGAAAGATATGGTTACATTGAAGAATTATCTTAATTTTTCTTTTGTTTTGTACTGAATGAAGAATAATATTACAAATGAATAGAATAGATTTTTCCTTTGATACTTCATTTAAAATCTGACAGTCTCATTGGGTGAAGATGATTCATTGGAAAATTTCATGATTTAAAATGGATATTTTCAAGAATCTTGAGTAAGTTTGCTTTGTTGATGGTTCTTTGCAGCCGAAAATACTTTATACTTTTTGTTCTCATCTGTTTTTTATTAGATAATCATAAGTCGTATATTATTGTATTACTATTGTTGCTCTATGAAGAAGTCAGAAGAATTAAAATGCCAACATTTTCTTTTAGATCCTCTCAATAAATATAACATTTTCCTTTGTGCATAAATAAACATAATACAAAAGTATGGTTTCAACTAAATTTATCTATTTATTGTTGAATATTTCTAGTGACAAAAAAAATATATTTAGTAATTGATATATTATCGTCGTTTTGCTTTTCTAATTACCTTTTTCAAACATTTTCGAATCTGATGATTATCAATCAAGCAAAGTAACATCGTAATACCTTGACCGAATGAAATAGACATGAGACAGATTCGTTCTATATAAAAAGGAATTGTTATATGACTAAATTGACTAATAAGAAAGAAAAAAAGATTAGGAAAACGCATAATAACAAGATTAAAGATAAGTATAATAACATGACGAAAAATACGAAATTCACGTTGTCGTATTGGTCGTTCAAATATATTTTGATGAATAACCAAACGATATGGATTTTGTTTGATATATATTAAAAGTCGAATGTAAATTCCTATAATTACTACTAATGGAAAAAAATAAATCCAAATTGAAAGATAAAGAAAACCATATAGATCATGCATTGATACCTAAAAAATAAATTTATTCTTAGAAAAAAAATGAAAAAAATGCTTTAAATCTATGTACCTGACAAATACGATAGCCTGCTTGAAATTTGATTCGGCCACCAACAAGAATGGGAAGACTAAAGGTCAATGAAATAAACCATTGTAATAATACAATGAATAGAATAACACATTTCGATCGAAGATATTGTCGTCGTTCAGGTACAGTAGCAAAAAAACGATGAAGTGCTTGAACACAAAATGTATGGTACAGAAGACCACATCCACTTTGTAAAAGAAAACCACGTAATACACATAGTTTATCATTTCCATCACTAGTTAACTGATAGATTACTTGATAAATACACACTACATTGACAATAAAACCAGCTATAATAGAATTAAGTACGAGTAAAGTAGTTATTTTACGACATTGACGATAAATAATCAGTACACTAATGAAAATAAGTGCACAACCAATACCCAACAAATTACACAACAACATAAATAAATCGGATAAAATTTCAAAAGAATCCATTGATGATAAAAAATAATGCATATGATGAAATTCAAGTTATTTTTTTTATACGAGAGTATATCAAAGCGTAGAGAAAATCACTTTATGTGTCTGTTTATTATCAATAAATTGGTAGACAACATACATCGATTGTCATAGAAAGAAAAATGGATAAAATAATTAACCTGGATTTTGGGTTGCCAAGCACTTCCTCGTAAGAGTTCTTTTGACCTTGCATATAGAATGAGAACCTATTAACCGTTTCGTGGAGATTCGATTTTCCTAGAAAATAGCTTCAACATATTGATTTTCATGTGTGTCCACGCTCGATAAATGCACTCGTTGATCTTTTCAGTGTGTGCCGCCATTCGTTTTTGTTTTTTTTGTTGGTATCGTTGCATAGGAGATCTTTTTTCATATCAAACTGAATAGTTATCCAAGTTTGTTTTACTCTCTGTTACATGTATTATACAGTTGGAACAAAATTAGAAAAAAAAAATTTCAATGTTTTTTTCTTTTACATTCTTTTCGTAGCATTATCTTTAACTCTTGCATCTCATTTTTATAGAAAAGCCCGGAATTTTGCGGTGATTTATGTTCACATGGAGAATTCTAGGACATTTACATGTGCTGGAAATATTCATAATTCGTAACCAGGATTTTTTCAACTTGTCCATATAAAATATAACAAGAAATCATAAATGTGGTTTGTTGATTTGACTTATGCCGGGGATGTAGCGGTGTCAAAGTAAAAGAACAATTTGATTTATTAAGAATATTTAATCTTTTGTGTCTTGTAATTTAATTATCAAGTAAACAGCGCTGTGTTGCATTTAGTGTAAAAAATGGTTTTTAAGTATGTTGAGTTTTTGTAGGTTATTTAGTGGAAATCTTGAGTTTGTCTCGCTGCATTTTTTCACGTTAACATGTCTTAGTTATGCATTCTGAAGATAAATGTTGACGATCGCTATTCTATCTTTATCAAAAGTGATTTGAATAATATTTCTAAGGTTGGACTAGTTGAGAGAGACCGACGATGAGATGAAAATTGAAATGTGTACTAGCTTCATCTGAGACCAATCATTTGAGGCATTTTTTTCAGAATCTAAACTTAATTGCGGCATATATTTTTTCCGCATCGATGTTTCCAAGCCAATCCAAGAGAAGAAGAATAGTACACAACAGGAGACCATTTTCTCTACAGAAAAAGTCATACAAATGAAAATGTATGGTGTACAATTGGAAATATATCTTTGTATCTAATTCAAGTAAAATTTAGTTTAATTTTTTTTTCTAAAGTGATAGAAGGTGGCAGAGAAATATAAACTGATGAAATAGATTTTTTTTTGAGTTTGAGTGTGTGGGGGTGGGGTGTGGCTGTGGCTGTGGGTGTAGATGCGGGTGTAGATGCGGCTAAAGAAAAGGTACCCACACCCAACATGGTTTCAAATATCTCTATCATTGTCTATCAATGAATGCGAAAATTGATAACATATGAATAATATGATTATTTCAGATTATATAGGATTCTTGAACATACATGAATTCACTGAAACGAAAACTATCCGTCAATAAGTTGTCTGACGGAACAACACAGAAATTACGAAGTAAGTTTGACATATAATTGATGTTATGACATATTCTCTATTTACCTACTAGCGCGACGAGCAAGACGCTATGAAGAAAAGTAAGTAGTAAAACCTTATCTTATTGTATACTTTTTCTTTCATCTCATAGTTCATCGATTACTTGTATCGAAAATTTACCTAATGAACTTTTTTTTATGAGATTTTTGATTATCTCGATGGTTATGAAATCTATGATGTTTTTTTGAACCTTAACGTTCGTTTTCAACACCTCATTACTTGTTCATTACTTCCATTAAAAATTAATCTTGGTTTAAAATAAAAAAACACCGATTAAGCATCTTTATAGAAACGTGATCATTCCAAACGGAGATCGTATTCGTTCTCTTCATGTAAATAATAAAATGTTCACTGATGAGTTTTTAACAGAATGCATAATCGATTCATCATGTAACCATCTTGAATCAATTGTTTTAAATAAAATTACAAATGATAAACTTCAGATACTTTTTCTTTATTTACAAATTCTACCTCATCTCTTCTCACTAACTATTTATCTTAAAATCGGTTATTCTTATAATTTCAATGATATTTATTAAATGATTTATCATTTACGTATTTTGAAATATAATAAACTGTCGTTATTAGACAATAAAGAATCAAATTTTATCATATCATCAGCTGTAAAGGTACAATTTAGCACTATCGAATATTTAGTCATGGATCATGACTGCAGTGTTAATCAACTTATCTCTTTACTTAAGTATACACCTCAACTTCGTCGTCTACAATGTAAATATTTGATAAATTTGGATAGCATCATGGGAAAACAAAGATAGATTAATATTATCTCATTTGTTATATATCTCTATTGCGCATTGTTGTTTGAAATTTGATAAGTGTGCAACATTTATCACGAAAATTTCTTCTCAATTGGAAGTCTTGCGTACTACTACATACCATGATATAGCTTACCTTGATGCTGATCGATGGGAACAATTAATCGTACAGCATATACCGCATTTGCGTAGATTGGACTTTAATCATTATCATCAAGTTCTATATAATAAATGTGAATGTGATTATTTCAGTGTGTTAATCAATCGATTTAATTCACCATTTTGGACTAAACGACAATGGATTTTTTAACTTAAAACGACTCGTACAGTATTTATTGGTACAGTTCATTCACATAGAATATGGTTCGATCTTCCGAAGCATACAGAAGTTACCGCAAATGATAAATTCTTACAAACTGTTCAATATTCTTCTAATATCCAGTTTACTATTGCAGACTCTTGTTCTGCAGCATGATATCAATCAGTAATTGATAAAATCAATCCAATTTTCTTTGCTATTCGATTTACTCGTTTACATATTAATTGTAATGAAATGTTTACTAGTACTTTTATTAAACTTGTACAATTATTACCAAAATCTTGAGTCTTTGAAACTTTCATCTTTTCCATTTCTCCAACTAAGCTGTTTATCTCGGTCACTAAAGTGTAGTGAGGGAAAACTGGAAAAACTTCCATTTAAATTTATGCTCACTATTTTCTTCGAAAATTTTACCAAGATGATGATCAATATTCAATTTGTAATTCATCAAAACGATAATAACATAGTTTATACATTAAACGATTAAGTAATATTGATGCATCAATTTTATCAGCAAGCAATTCGCCATTGTCAGTAAAATAATCTTGTTTGCGAATATCTTTTGCGTGTTCATATATTTATAAAAGAGAAAAAAAAAACAAGAAACAAACTAAAATCTCATTTCCTCTTTCGTGATGATTCATTAAAATTTATTAATATCATCATCAGAATATTTAATCATACCACCAAATACTATTAATATAGCTAAATTCATTCATTAGCAATGTGATTTGACCATTTCTTTCAGCAACGACTTTTTATTTAAAAACTAGCATTAGCAACGCAAGACAAAGAGAAGGAGAGAGGTTTTCAATGCATACGTTTCCATTTACAACTCATGCAAGTTCAAATAATATTTTTGACTACTAAATAGTGCATTTTGTAGAATAATCTTCAGCCTACCAAATCGCTACACAAAGTTTTTCCTGGACAAGTGTACATTTTTCAAAAAACTGAGTTTATTCAAAGTTATCGGTGTGAGTGAGTGCGAATATAGGAACGAAAACTCCTCCCGTAACTAATCAGCAGCGCAAAAAACAATTCTAAATAGTAAAAACACTTTTTGAGAATCATTAGAAGATAACAAGAGAAAAAATCTCGTTCAAGAACAAGAGCAGACATCTAGAAAACTATTTGTTTTTTGGAAAGCAATTTTTGAGAGTCCTATCTTGTTGAAAGTTCACCATAGATATAGTCTATGGACTGAAGTCTACTCTGAAATTCTTGAACTCTTCTACCATTACTTTAGAGACTTATTCGCTAATTAGATTTAATTAAATGTAAGTTGAAAGAACCAATATTTTTCCACATATTCATATTAAAAGAATTTGTTCGAAAAAATAACCCTTATGAAGAATCAAAGATGACCATGTGGCGTTTTCGTTAATTTTGCCTATATATATGGTCAACATCAAGTATTGTTATTATTGTATGTGCTTCTGATTCATTATTTGACATAGCTTTTCTAATCAGTGCAATATGACTAGGGTGTGAGTGAGCGAATGTGTATTATCTTCATTTACACTCGCTGATATGTCTTGATAGAAAACATTGTCGTACTGTCGAATCATTATATCCAATTTTTCTATGTTGAAAACTTCAATTCCTCAACAATTGTGTAATTTCAATTTTCTTTTACAAAGAAAAGAACCCAATGCCTATTTAACCATCATACTGCAGTGATTTCAAATTTTTCAACAGAAATTTTATCATTGAAAAGCATTCTATCACATTTGAAAAAAACATTTCGTATTACTAATGTTTTTCTGGTAAGTATGTTTTTTTTTTTTATTTGTGTGTCAAAAAACTTCATTCAAGGAGTTAAAAAAGACACTGACACATAGATACGGAAAGAAAGATAAAAACAAAGAAAGAAGAGAAAATACCAACAATTGTTTTGAGAAAAGAAGAGCGATAACGAAAACGCGAGATCGAGCAAGCAAGTGAAAAAGAACAAAAAAGAAACTTCACATTGCACAATGTTCTTAATAACGTGCAGATTCTGTTTTTTTTTTCAAATAAAAAAATGAAGAAGATAGAATACTAAGAAAAGAAAAGAAGAAAAAAAACAATTCAACTTTTTTTAGGTCATCGTACTAGTTGATAGATCACAAAAAAATCGATGACTATTGTTTCTTAGGTGAGAGAAAAAAAGGCATTTTGAGCCGAAATTCGATTACTCGACTTTTCTTTCACGAATATTGTCTTAACAGTCACTGTTACCATAGATAGACGTGAGAAAAATTAAAGCACGACTAACTGTACATATTAAAAGTATGAAAATGAAAGAAATTAGAGCTCAAAAAGAAAAAATATAAACGGCACCAAAAAGAATCAACTTGCGCATCTTTAACAGTTTTCTTTTTTTCTTCAAATAAGACCAATTGAGCATGACGTGCATTGAAAACAAAAAAAAGAAAGAGTAAGTCTATTTTTTTTTTATAAAAAATATATGAAGAAAAAAAACTCTTGAATTTGCAAAAAAAAACAAAAGAAACAGACGATTACAAAAACCGAAATGGAATATATCTCGAAAAAGTAAGCACAGATGAGAATAACCAGAGACAGATAATTAAAGAAATTCATACTGTCTTAAGTTCATAAGTAGAATGATATTGCGACAGTCATTAAATACTCGACGAATGTTTTCTGTATCAACAGCACATGTAAAATGTGGATAACACAAATGACGAGTGTTATCAACAGCTGTGCTAATTCGCTAAATAAAAAAGAAATAACATATAAAGTAATTTTCATTTAATTTTACTTACTAAAAATTCGTCACGTATGAAATATTTAGCTCGAGTTACTTCTGCATGTTCATTTGGTTCGGATTTTTCTAAAAAAAAAATTATCAAAGAATATTTATAACATTAAAAAAAACAAAAGAAAATTATCAATTTTGATTAATTCAAAGTACACAAAGAATAACAAACAAATATGTGTTTTGAGTTTTGCTTACTATCTATATTAAAAAAAAGAGGGATCTGTGAAAAATAAATCGATAGCAAAATTTCCCTTTAATGATCTAGATTAGTTCTATTCACCTAATTCAACATGTGAAACAACATAATGTTCAAATTCAGGAAAATATTCTTCAAGTCGACGACCAACTTTGATTTTTTCTTCTAGAAGATCTTGCTTATTAAGAAATAATATAACCGAAATTGTTTTTAACCATCTAAGAAAATCAACAGAGAAAAAAAATAACAATAAATATTTTTTCTTCAATAAATTTTCTACCGATTATTCCAAATTTTTTTAAATAATTCAAGTGATTCTCTCAGTTGATTTTGTTTTTCATCTTCAATAAGTACCAAATTAAAACCACTACATGCTGCCACAAATATTATTGCTGTAACATCATCTAAGCATTGAATCCATTTTCGACGTTCTTCACGTTGTCCACCAACATCAAACATACTATTTAGATAGACTATATTAAGTATTCAAATATTGATAAATACATACTGAAAGCACACACGTTCAACAGTGAAAATTGTTTCATAAATACCTGATGTAAGAACACGACAACGAAGAATATCCTTTAAAAAAAATATCATATATAATTAATAGTTTACGATTTTTCATATTACTATATATGTTTTTTGACAAACTAGTTTTCAAGCTAACGAGAAAACCACTCGATCTTCATGAATCTTTGAAGTCAAGTTAGGATAGTTTTACTGAATTTTCGATCCATCTTTAGTCGATAAATTTCGAAAACAGTATTTCGATGAGAAGTTTTGTGGATAGATAATTCAAATTATCCTTAGAATATCTTGAAAGTTTTAACCGAAAAAGAACGTTCCTTTGTCAAGATATTGAATTTTCAAAAAGTAATCTTTTGCCATAAACATGATACAAAAATTAAGTTTACATGAAAATTCAATATTTCGACCAAAGAAGTTTTCAGTAAATACTTGATAATGAATCCAAAATTCAGTAAAGCAATCATAACTCCACTCCAAAGGTCAATAGAGACGAACTGTTTTAGACTATTGTTAGTCTCATTAAGGCATATATAGAGCCGGTCTAGGTTTTTTACGACCGGTATCAGTATCGATCTGAGTAGGCCACATTGAATCGAACTGGACCACTCGATCTGAAATCCATATCGACATGGACTGACAAAGTGTCGTACTATTCCATCTGTGGATAGTGACATTTGACATATTCAACTTTCAATAAAGTTTCATTATACATTCCCTGCGAGATACTAAGAGAAAAAAATTAATAAGATGTATCTGTAGACTGGCCAGTCTGAAATCCGAACCAGTACCGGTGCCATCTTTGCACCAAGACATTCTTATCGGTTGAAACTAAGCTTAAATGGTGGGTATCAGCTCAGGTGATTTCCTCGTGAGTAAACTTTTCAATTAAAGTTTTTCGTAAAAAATAAAGAATCATTTTATGATTATATTTGCAATGACGACAACAATGATTAGTATGCTTTTGATGACGCTAATGTTTTGCGTATCTCATAATATCGTTATTACATAAAGGAAAGAATGAATAACAATTTCGTATTGTCCGTTTTTAACCTTAATTGCCATTATTCACGTGTGTCTCGACTACGCTTCAATCTATTTGCAAATTAATTGCATCGATTGTTGTACTTTTTTTCTATTATGAAAAACTATTCTGGTTACTCTGCATATGGCACATCTCATGACATGTGTTCTTTCTTTCTATTTTGATTCAAAAAATTCGAATTGAAAGCAAACTTAAGATAAAATTCATCAGTTATTTTTAAGAGAAAAAAACAAATGCTCAGAATTAACGAGTATCTGACGGCATTCGACAGTTGATATTTACCATATTTTTCATAGTCATGAAAATAATACAGATCATTTGTTGGTACTATTGTAGATTCTGAACAAATAGATTTGATCGTGATTTCAATCAAAAACTGTAACTGTTTGTTGTCAAGTTTCGGAGAGATCAAAATTAGAAAAACTAAAGAATTTCGTACGAACTACAATTATAACTTAGAAAGCATTTTCCATATAATACAATTTTCACAGAAGCGGTAATTTTTTTTCGGAACTGCTCTGATTTGTTGTTGTTTAGCCAAATAAAGTGAACTTCCTGGATTTATGATGCTCTTTCAAAAAACAAAGAGTCGAAAATAAAAAATATCGAATTATTCATCAATGCTAAAATATATCAAAATGATTACAAAAATATCAGGAAGCACTGCAATATATATATCTAGAATGGCATTTGTATGCTATAGATAATATGTATCAATCCTACAAGACAGCACTGAACAAGTACGGGTTGTCTCGAATATGAGTACCCATCATTCGCACCACGGAGTACACGTACTTGTCCAGCTCTGCTACGAGAGCCTGAATCGACAAGCTCGCATGCTCTATGTTTCTATCCTATTAAAAGTGAAATCTAAGAGGTAGCAGATATACCATCTGATTCGATGGTGTCCTTTGTATACAAAAACTTTAATTTTATTACAAGACCTATGTATAAGATACTTGGACGAAATCCTTTAAAAAATGTTTTGACAAAAATGATCAAATGTTGTTGCATTTTATTTCATCAAGAATTTCGTGGTCATATAAATTTCGAAATTTTTTTCATTTCTACATCAAACTATTTAATGAAACATTTGATCGTATTGAATGATCAATTCTATAAAACAAAATATCTCAATGATTCATACATACTTGATCACTGGGCATGTATTTTGGCCTTTTGATTTCATTAACACGATCGAGAAAACTATAATATTTAGAAAGAAAAAAAATGGCAAAATAAAATTTATTTCAAAACCATAAACTACGGACTATTTAGCGGAATCGATCAGTTGATACTCATTTGATCTTTGAAAACATTCTTGTACACCACCATCACGCCATAGTGTTTCCACATCATCAAAAAACTCTGGTGGATAATCGAAATCTAATTGATGTGCTGTTGTTAATATATATGTAGCACGCTCTTGATTTTCTGAATGTTCTAAACTCACAGGTGGATTAATCGTATTAAGGGCACGTAAAATACTCTATACAATATAAAAGTTATATTAGAAAACAACTCATATAAAATAAAACATACGGTTAATGAATCACGTATGTTACGTTTAATATCAGGAATTTTATCGAGTTTTTCTCTACAAATAAAATTAAATAAAATTAAAAATAAATAAAATTAAAATTATACTGTTGAGTGAATGGATCATGTAAAATTTTCATTTGTTTAACAACTGTTGATTTTCCTGATTCACCTGCGCCTATTGAAAAAGAAACCAAAAAAAGTTAAATGAGAAAAAACAAACAGAAATCAAAACAAACCCAAGAGAAGCAGTCGATGAGTAGCTTTATCAACTTTTTCATCTTGTTTTAATTTTGCATCAATTTTCTTACGTTTTTTTTCTTCATCACGTTTCGGACAAATACAACTCCAAAAATTAGACATTTTTTTCTTTTTAACTATACCGTTGGTTGTTCTATTATCGTTTTCGAATGAATAATTCGTCATTTTTTTTTATTATGCTAGTGCATGCAACACTCGGAAGTGCTTACATAATAGTAGAAAAAGAAATTGTGACGTTTAAGTCCGAAGCAACATCATTAATGCAAAGCGTTTCACAATTTACCACCACAGTAATTATGACGAATATTAGATCACGCTTGTAGGGATATTAAGAAGGTAAATAAAAGGGACCAAATAAGGAGAAGAAAAAAAAACAGAATAATAAGAAGGAAAAAAAAAGAAAAATAGTAAAAGAGTGAAAGAAAGAAAAAATAGTGGATTAAAGCATTACATGTGCTCTCTTTTTTTTTATTTTTTAATTAACTCGTTTCAACAAACAACAACCATTTTACAAGAAATGATTCGTGTCGCTCTATTAATTGTTGCACACGGCACGTACGAAAAAAATGGCCGAGGTGATCGTTTTTTCTTTTGTAAAATTCAACCCAAACGAAAATATCATTATAGAAAAGTGAAGAACCAAGATCAGTCAAATGCATTCTGCTCAATCGTCTTTGAATGTACTTCTTAACATAGAACTCTAAAGGGCGTTCTGAAGTAATAGTATAAAGATTGTGTGCAGACACGAACGGACAGCGATACACCAACCGAAGACCTACACTTAATTTTTGTTGCAGTATTTGTTTTTGAGTTTCTGGAAGTAGCGGAACAAACGGAAATAATTATGTAAAATGTGGAAAGGCATATGCAAAGAAGCATTGACGAAGTGCTTTAGACGACATACTCCGTCCAGCTTTCAACCACCATACCCAGTCAAGCAAAAAAATCAGAAAACGCGTTTAAACACTATAAAAATCGTGAACGTTTTCGGATGCTAATCGCGGTTCCCGTTTGTGACCCGGAAACGTTCAAAAAGAACCAACATGAAAACGGCGAAATATTTACCAGCGTTTAATATTATGCACGAAAAACGCCTACTTCTTTTGTAAAATAAGCTGTAGACAAAAACTAACCGTGCATTTGTCTATGTTTTTTTAGCGTTTTTGGATGACAATCGGGAACCGCGATTGTGCACGTAACCCGACCAGTAAAATTAGGCATGAAAACGCTGAATCTCCATCTGTACACATTTTTTCACAGTTTACATTTTTCATAATTTCAAACGTGCACTCGACTTGATTTTAAAGAGATTCTCACCCCGACCCCCACCCCTAATCGGGAATCACGATTGTCAGCGTCACGCGACCATTAAACCGCTTCGTGAAAACACTATAATTCATCTTAGAATGCGCTTCACATCGTTCAAATGCTACACTATTTCAAAAGTACACTCATCTTAATTTTCGAGACACGCCTAGCTCACGATTGTCATCATGCGGCTCCTAACAAAAAAGACATCAAAACGCTCACTTTTCAGGATGCGAAAATTGTAGCGCGTCCACATCATACATTCTGGAATGTGCCCCATGTGTAACTTACTCTTATCAGCACCTGATCATCGAAAACTCCAAATACCATCTAAATATATCGCTTCTTCATTTAGTGGCCATTCAAATTGGACATGTCCCGATCTAAACATATAAGAACAAATATTATACTAGTTTCTAAAATAGATTATTATATACCTTTATCATTTTCCTTCATCTCAAATTCGATCTAAAGATAAAAAACATAATAGATCAGTTTATGAGATATATTATTACATACCTTGAACACTATACTTGATTTTAAATTTCGATGTATATATAAATACATATATACTTAAGTAATATCAATTTATAACATAAATTATTACACATCTTCACCATTGCATTTGACCTCGAATTCCATCTCCCTGCAAACGAGAAAATATTTTATTACTTTCTAAANATATGTTGAAAAAGTGCGTCAATGTATCTACTTGACACCCTTGAACTGAAGGACTTCAGTTTAAGATTTAAAATGAAAGTGTCCTGAATTCTTCTTGATACAAATGTTCATGCTATTGAGTTTTCATATCATATTGTTTTAGTTCAATATTCAACATTTGACGCTTTGATTATTGTATGATTTCGTCACGTTTATTAACATATGGCTGTTGATCAGCATCAGTATTTATGCAATCGAATGATTTTGACAATGAATGATATAGAATTTATTGTTCAAAGGTTGTCAAATTGTAGAATAGTTTTAACTGTTTCTTACGAATCGCTGTTAGATGATCGATTATCTGACACAAAAAAAGGAAAATAGAAAGCAACTGAGGAATTGGGACACTCTGTTTGTACCTATTCATCAGAAAAATTAAAGGTTTAGAGATTTCAAACAGTGGAGAACTGTCATAATCAATTTCACCTACTAAACACAGTAAATGATTTTTGCAGTTTAATATGATTTGTTCTGCTTTTCAACTATTATACTCAAAGTATAACTATCTCAGTATGATAACAATGAATTCTATCTATGTCAAAGATCTTTGAATTCAAGTGTCTGCTCAAATCTATTTTTATAGCAGAAAATTATTTCTTTCTATATTTTTGAACTTAATTATCAGTTTGGAGACATTAGCGGATACATTTCTCATTGTGAGTAGGATCTGAAGTTAGAGATAACGTTGCACAGCACTGTGAGAATATCAAAATAGTAGTGTTAGAGACAACATCAATTTAAGTAAATGAAATTTCACGAAAATTGCATAGAGTTTGGTGATTAAATTTAGTAAGCATTATTGTGTATCACTTTATCGCCTTCGTCTTGAATGTAGAAGAGCAATATATTTTTTCTATAATGAACTAAATGTCAGAGATAAATCATACCGTACAAGGCCTCTTCCGAGCAGAGTACACTTGTTCGTAATGTGTCGAAAGAGTGAGAATTTCATGGTAATGAAAATGAATGCGAGGATATTGCCCATATGACACGATTGCTTATCTGAAGGCTGACTGAAGATAAAAACTGAAATTTTCGAAAAATTTGAGGAGCTTTAATCAATAGTAACAAACGCTTTCATCAGAAGGTATTCACATCATCGTGTTTTTATCTAATTTTACGACTGAAAAATAAAGCATTACATGAAAGGAATCAATCAAAATACTATTTTTAAATATTGATTCTAGAAAGCACTGTAACTCGCATCGTTCGTTTATTATTATGTGCCAGATTCAAAAATCAAGGACAAATGTATGATCTATCAGAATGATAATAAAAACCTTGAGCCATGTGTACACAGTATATTGATGGCAATTTTTAATCCACGGAAATTATTTTTTTTTTCGCAGCATCACAAAAGGGTCTCAGCAGCAATATCAGTTTCCACTTGCTGAAGCATCAAAACGTGTCCTTTCAGTGTTTAGAGCGATGCAGATTAAAATGTCATCTATGTGATAGATATAAAAAAAAAGACATTGTCACGATATTGCTTCATTTCAAAACAAGCTATGATTGGAAATATAATTGGTTATTTCATTTTCGTTCTTGTTAGGTAAATAGCATCAATTTTTACTTTTCATTCTCTTAAGATGTAGTGGTATTCTATTTTAGCGTCACAGGTTTGGCTCAGTAGTGTGGAACACGTGAATAATTCGATTCGAGTTTTAAACTTTTCTTCAGCCTTTCTCTATTTACCCTCTCCTCATCTTCCTAGATGAGAACTCGGTTGAATAGTTGAAACTTGGCAAGTTGAATACTCGAATTGAATCGTTGAAAGGACTTTCGAGTTTAACATGTATGTTTTGTTTACGTAAATGTTTTCTTTTAATGCATAGTGACGATCACTGCGACTACAACCACAACTCAGCAGTCACGTAAGCTTCAGATTAACTCTTTTGACTCTTGCTAAGTGTTACTTTGAAATCAAATATATGTGCCTAGGATGGACAACTACTGGTTCTATGAATTATGCACGAGAATGGCATACAGCATCCGTATTAACAAGTGGAAAAGTATTAGTTGCTGGTGGATTCTGTGCGGGTGGTGCTAATTGTCTAAATAGTTCTGAGTTGTATGATCCGTCAACAGGCAGTTGGACAATTGTTAATGGAATGAACTATGCACGAAATATGCACACAGCATTAGTATTAACAAGTGGACAAGTATTAGTTACTGGCGGACTAAGTGAGAGTAGTCGTTTAACTAGTGCTGAGTTGTATGATCCAACAACTGGAATTTGGACAAATACCGGTCATATGAAGTATGGACGGACCTGGCACACAGAATCAATATTAAGCAATGGAAAAGTATTAGTTACCGGTGGAATGAGTGAGAGTGGTAGTCTGAAAAGTAGTGAGTTGTATAATCCATCAACAGGAACGTGGACAAGTACTGGTAGCCTGAACTATCCACGAAATGGGCACACAGCATCCCTATTAACAAATGGGAAAGTATTAATTACTGGTGGACTCAGTGATGATGGTGGTCTCAATAGCGCTGAGTTGTATGATCCATCAACAGGAATTTGGACAACTACCGGTAAGATGAATTATGCTCGAAACCTGCACACTGCATCCGTATTAACAAATGGAAAAGTCCTAGTTACTGGTGGGATCAGTAAGAGTGGTCGTCTAAATAATAGTGAGTTGTATGATCCATCAACCGGAACTTGGACAACTACTGGTAACATGAACTCTCCGCGAGACTACCATACAGCATCCGTATTAACTAATGGAAAAGTGTTAGTTACTGGCGGAGAGAATCTGTTTGGTATTTTAAATAGTGCTGAGTTGTATGATCCATCAACAGAAACTTGGACGACTACCAGTACAATGAATGATCCGCGAAATCTGCACACTGCATCCGTATTAACAAATGGAAAAGTGTTGATTACTGGTGGAGATAATTATAAGATTTTGAACAGTGCAGAACTATATTTATCATTTTAAACATATAAACAGAAAAACAGATTTCTGAAAGTTTGATATCATTTTTCTTTCATTCTCAAATATCATCATTAATCACAGCTATCTTTTTATAAGAATGATGAAGCGTATCTATAGAGAAGATCGTTTAGTTGATTTATCTCTAAAAATGTATTTCATGTCAGAAAACTATTTTAATTCTCTGTATAATTTCACGCGTAAATGATTGCATTTGTCTTTGCAAATGAATTATCAAATTACAGTTAACGTCACATGGCACTATCAGAATATCAAAATATTAGTATTACAGGAGATATCAACTGAAGTAAATGATCTTTGAAGAAAACTGCATACAGTTTAGTGACTAAGTTTCGAAGGTATTATTTTATATCACTTTATCATCTTCTTGCCGATTGTAGAGGAGTTTCTTCATACACCGGTATGATTAATTTTGCCTTTGATTAATTGCAATTCATAGTGTTTGTTAAAATTTTGTATTATAATATTTTCATTTGCCTTTTTTTTCTTTAATCAATCATATTGTTCTTCCACAACTACGATAATCTCTTGACAATGGTTGCTTTTATCATGAAAACTCATACAA
>CAJNSZ010000074.1:308738-327887 GCA_905329745.1 Rotaria sp. Silwood2 | reverse complement strand
TTTCAGCATATTCTAAGGATCATTAGGCCTATCTATGGGCGAAATATCAAGTCGAAATTCCCTATTTTGATTTTTTCGTAAATACCTAGAAATGGGTCGAAAATTCAATAAAACGACCATAACTTTTGAAGGAAGAGCATTGGGCAAAAATCGCTTTAGGCTTTTTACTACCTCAATATACTCGATTAAATGAGATACGAACAAATCAAAACGGAGGGTGTCATCTGAAAAGGTTCCCTCGTGAGATGATTTGCTACATGGTTTTTGCTGCATGCATGAAAAAGATGTCGCATTTAATATCTCCATGGGATCAGATGTTTAAAAATTAAACAACAATGTGGGATGTATAGCTCTTTACCAGGCCTACAAAACGAAAGAAAAAAACAATAAAGGGTCATTTTTCCTTGCTGAAATATTCAAGGCACAGTTAGTCAGATAGCGTGTAGACATTTATAGAGTTAACATGATAAGAATCGTGTTTTTGGCCTCACACGTGGAAAGATTGACTATTTGAGCTGAAAATTGATATGAGAAGGAGAAAACAATGCCGACTATCTTTTCTCATGAGTTTCAGTTCGATTAACTTCTTTCGAATTAATAGGGATATCTCATAACTTTGATTGGTTACTTTTAAGGGTATCCGCAATAGCTGAAGTATAAGTGATCACCCTCAACCCCTTATAAATTATTTTCTTTTATTATCAGAAGATTCATCCTGAAACTCTGTATTGAGTCAACACTATAGCATTCGAAACTATGGATGGACTAAAATCAAGCCTTAAATGTCAATGTCTTTTTATTGTATTTCTGGAAACTTTGATTGGTTAAAATTGCCACATTGACTAAGTTAAATTAATTATAAGCTCAGAAGCAACTTTGTTTCCGTTGACATGCAGAAAATCCTAGACGAATCTATAATTAGATTCGACCAGAACCTCAAGCAGTGCTTTTAATTGACTTTTTTTCATTCATTGTATAAATATTTACAGCAGCTATACTTGTCGTCGTAGGATAATGTCGACCGAACGAGCACTGGTGGTGATGACAATGGTTCTGATAAGTATGACTTGGGTATTTAACGTTGCCGGTAATGCTGCTCCATCATGGTAAGTGTGGCAAATCGTGCTCAGTCAGATTTGTGTGTTAAATGAGAGAGAATAGATTTTAGAGTACAGAATATTTCACAGCGAATGAAAGTTCAATCCATATGTCTCCGATTAGGTTTTTTCAGTAGTGTTAAGCTTGAAAGTTGAATTCAATTGTCGAACTCTGCAATTCAACTTCCCAATTCAAGTTTTTAAGCATTCTGCATCGAGAAAGATGTGTGTGCTTACGCGGCACTCGCATTGTAAGAGATGTGCGTATGTGTGCGTTTTCGCTTGATCCGTTTAGTTGAATAGCGGAATGCTTGAGTACTTCAGCTGAATAGCTGAATACTTGAGCTGAATTATTAAATAATGTAGGATGCAAAAGTAGAGGAACAAATGTCGGCGCTTATTATTTCTTTTTAGATACGAGTCTAGAAAAATAATGTTGTCCCATTAGATAGGAATTCTTTTTCTCTTTCGAACCATACATGATTTGTTTTTATTGTGTAATTTCATAAACGAAATACCACGAAGGAAAGAAGAATGATCTGTACAATGGAATTTTTGATACTTTCATTGATTTATCAAAGAAATCATTTAAATAAACTCAAATATGATGCTAAGATGGTAGCACACATACCGACAGTTCCCACCTATTAGTCAAAGAACAAAACTTTCACTTTTTACAAGGAAAAAAACGAAGAATCAAAAATCTTTATTTAACTATTGAATATAGTTCATCACGCCATATGTGGCGAGGGTTCTGACGAACACTTCGAACCATAGCTTGTTATAGTTTTACTAACTTTTTTGATTTTTTTGTCTGATTGTGCAGACTAATAAATTTAAATTTTCAGCTTATCAATTATTCTCACATAATTACTCTGCCAATAAAACCATAACTGTTTCGATCACTATTTGAGTTTATTGACAGAATTTCTTCGATAAATTAATGAAAGTATCAAAAATGTCGTGTACAGACCTTTCCAGATAGATAATAAAATGACGAAAACGTCGTTCAAACACCTTAATATGTAAACTATTTAAATAGTGTTATCAGTCACCAAAAACGCGTTAAAACAGTTTGTGAAAAATTTACTTCTAAAACGTTTAACACGCTCAAACGCTTCAAGTTGTTGAAAGTTTTACTGCTTTAACGCATTTTTGGTGACTAATGACGCGGTTTAAATAGTTTAGATCATTTTCATTATAACGTCTCTTAACGATCAGCAATTTATAAATAGTTAAAAAGTTTCTTCATATAAAGGGAAACGAACTGATGAGAGAGAAAATCTCAACATTGCTTTCAAATATATCAATAAATACATATCAGGTTAAAATTAATTTAATTATAATTTGAATATAATCGATTAGTTAAGCAGCAGGAAGACAAATTAATTATTCATATTCATGTTTCATACGTCATATAAGTGACGGATGAGGTAGATTGATGAATAGGTCTTAAATACTACGGCTAGCCCAGGCATTTGTGAGGAAAAGGCTAACCGCAACTTAACTAACCAGTTTCTAGTATTTAGAAAACTACAATCGGAATTGCTATAATAGGCAAATGTTCATTTCACTCTCGAATGAAAAATTTAACTTGATTTGAATCAAATTCTGCAGTATAGAAGTTTAAAAGTATGGTATAACCACAAGCAACATTCATGCTCTACGAAGTCTCATAATTCTAGTATGTTCTGAGCCGATTTCAAAATTGGTTAAGCTACACCTATGCCGAGGACCATTGTGAATTTTTCTGTACAGATCTACGAAAGATTCTCAAGACGAAACTTGCGCACGGAACGACAGATGAGAGTTCTGAAACAGAGGAGACCGTTTCAAAATCACTACCCTTACTCTCACTCACGCCCGCACCTTCATTCTCACTTTACGCTGTTATTCAGCGCTCTCAGAATTGTCGTGCGCATCTTTCAGGGTCCCGAATCGTATATATCATGTTTACACTAACTTAGCGATGATCAAATTATTTTTGTACAGAAACTGACAAGTGTTAACAATGTTATAAGTTCTCTAGTGTTTCTCTTATTCTAAATGATTTTTCACAGAAAAGAACTTATGCTAATCGAACATCTTCAGTTTTACGTACAAGAAGCATGTGCATTGCATGTAGTGAATCTAGTATTAATTCTTGATATAAGTGAGAAGTAAAGTAACCTGTTCAGGTAGGTAACTAATAATATTTGTGTTTGCTTTTTCCGTGTACTAGATGGAAAGAAAAGGCAGAACGAGAAAAATTTCTCTAAAATGTGCATGAATGATAAACTCTGTTTCTATCTGACGAAAAGAAGTAGATAAAGTATAAAACAGTTAACTATTGAAACTTTTATTGAAATAGCTAAAATCTAACTCATTTTATAATTATAAACTCTACGGAAACTGACTAACTGATTTATTTTGATTGATTATGTTTATTATTCATGCATACTTGTACTTTTAAACGAGAAATACAGAAGATTATGGTTATCAGATAATCTATTCAATATCGTACTTGAGCTTAAACTTTTTTAGTATGATATGAAGTATTCACTGTTAATTATCTTCCTCGGTTTCTTCTTTCCTTGATCGGATTTCATTCGTGAGTGCATGATAAAAACAAATCGTCTATGGTTCGCAAGAGAAGAAAATTTTCTAACTGCTGATAAAAGAATGTCGATTCAACACTTTTTTAAAGAAGAGATATACTAGTCGACATTTTATGACGTTATTGTAAAGTAAGCAAAGCGTGCAGAACTATTTTTAGGATGTTTCTATTTCTTCTGATGCCGTTATGCTTATGGGTCTCTAATAAGGGTGTGGGTGTTGTCTGTAGCCATACTCACACCCACACCCTTGTGTAGCGCTCCAAAAGCACTATCATACTATAAGAAAACTACCCTAGTCTCAATTCTATTCATTCTTTAAGAAGCTCTGAAAGGATTTACCAGGCTTCTGGATCTCAATAATCTTGTTAAGTTTTTTCCAAGAGCCTAACTCGAATCCTAATAATTTCTATCTGCAGGATTTATCACAGTGAAACAGAATCATTTTATGGATCAGTTCAAATTCTTGTCAAGATTTTTTTCTAAATTAACAATTCAGAATCTTAACAGAATTCTTTCTCGATCTTACCTATGATGCTCATAAGAATAACAGATAAGATACTGTGAAAATTTTATCAAGTTTTAGGTAGGGTCTGTTGTCGATCCTGATACGAGGATTCAGTCATGAATAGGAGTTAAATCAGAGGAGGATCTTAACAAGAATACAGCAAGAGAGTGTGAATTAAGACAATGTGAGTTTATACTCACCTTCACATGCCTATAATCTAATATAAGAGTCTCTTTCTACATGTGCCGAGACTTATGTCCAGCCTGGAATTTATAAGGGGCTAACAAAATCATGTACTTCACATATGTTGGATTGACTAAACATATTTGTGCAATTTATTGTCATCTTTTTCTACATTTATCTCAGTGAAGTGGTGATGATGAGAAGGAGGACGGACCCAGCGACAGCGGCTTCTCCCTTGGACGTCTTGTTCTTACCAGTCAACATCATTTTGCCTCCAAAACATCGTTTGAAACCATCTGTAATAATTTGAAACGCTTAGAAATTGCTCGAGTGGTCTGAAACCTCAAGGGATCATAATATCAATGAAACTTGGTAAAATCAAGAAATCAAACAATTCCCTATTGTTAAGACTTCACTATTGTTGATCAACTCAACAATTTTTATCACCATACGTTCAAATAAGCCTAAAAAATATATATTGCCGTCTTCTAGATAGATTCCCCCTTAGCCACCAGTTACGCTTGTGAGAGAATAGTTTTAAGAAACGAACACCTGATTATGGGACACTGATCCATAATTGACGAGATTTAGCGTACATATTTGATCCGCAAGGAATATGCTTAAAGACAATGACGTATTTCAACAGATTTCATAGGTTTAAATGTTGCCATACGAGAATTAGAATATCAACTACGTAAATTATCTTACGTTCTATTTTTAGCACGTTTGACTCACCAATAAACCATACTCATGTTAAAAATTTGTCACAGAACTGTACTTTGTTGCGAAAATCGAAAGAAAAGGCTTCAAACGAACGAGACAGTTACTTCTCATCTGCTGCGTATATCTGGCTTGACATCGCCCTCGATGCAACTGCTCGCGAACATGTCCGTAACCGTCCTCGGCCAACAATCGGCTCACGTATACTGGCAATCGCCACAGCTGCAATGTATGATGCGTGGGTGGCCTACGACGAAAAAGCCGTAGGCTCCCGACTTGGTGAACAGTTGCGCCAACCAATCACTGAACGTACTCTCATCAATAAAGAGAAGGCCATTGCCTATGCTGTTTACAGAGTCATTCTGTTCCTTTTACCAGATGATAAAGAATGGCTGATGGATCAGATGCACAAGCAAGGCTTTGATCCAAACGATAATTCGACTGATCTCACGACCCCTCAAGGAGTGGGTAATGCAGCGGCAGCTGCTATAATTCTGTATCGTAGTCATGATGGTGCCAACCAGCTCGGTGATGAGGTGGGCTCTGACGGCGCAC
Source organism: Rotaria sp. Silwood2 (assembly GCA_905329745.1). NCBI lineage: Eukaryota > Metazoa > Rotifera > Eurotatoria > Philodinida > Philodinidae > Rotaria > Rotaria sp. Silwood2. The sequence goes on along the minus strand of CAJNSZ010000074.1, from coordinate 322,230 downwards.
CTTATTCTGATTATACCTTCTACCAACCGATAAATTCGGTGGCCAAGATCAATGATCCGGATCATTGGCAACCCATTGAATTCGATGATCCCAATGGAGGTAAAATCACACTTGGCTTCATTACACCCCATTGGTATCGTGTAAAGCCATTCGCTCTCCAAAAGAGCGACCAGTTCCGTCCAGGACCGCCACCAAAAATTAACTCATCGCAGCTTCGCATTGAAACGGATGAGGTCATCTCGTACAATGCAAATCTCACGACAACACAAAAAGCGATTGTCGAGTACATGCGAGACGGTCCAAACTCCACGGGACAAGCTGGACACTGGCTTCGTTTAGCCCAAATGGTATCAAGACGGGACAAAAATGATCTGGATCGAGATGTCAAGCTATTCTTCTCGGTGGGGGTGACGGCATTCGATGCATTTATTGCAGCTTGGGATTCAAAACGTGTCTACGATTCCTCTCGGCCTTGGACGCTCGTACGACACTATTATGCGGGCAATCAAGTAAAGGGCTGGCTTGGTCCCGGAAGAGGTGTTGCTACCGTAAGAGCCGAGGACTGGCATCCATATTCACCGCTGACGTTCATCACGCCTCCGTTTCCTGGATATGTGTCGGGGCACAGTACTGTTAGTGCCGCATGTTCCAAAATTTTAGAATTATTTACTGGTAGTGATTACTTCGGCGGAACAGAGACACGTAAAGCAGGTGCTCTCACGGAGCCCAACTTCGATTGCAAGACGATACAGATGTACGACGGCAAGATACCCTCAGATACGAACTTGTCGTGTGACATCACTCTCACTTTTCAAACCTTCAATGATTTTGCTCAGATGGCTGGTATTTCCCGTATAATGGGTGGTTACCACATTCAGACGGACAATATTGAGGGTCTTACGTTAGGTAATCGTGTTGCGGATTACATCTGGCCAAAATTACAGGAATACTTCAATGGAACAGCTGGCAATGCCTTACCATCATTAGCCAAACCATTTTATAACACGTATTTCACTTTATTTATGCGTATTATATTGATTCTTTGTGGTCAATTTATTTAAACAAAATACATTCTGACTTTGGAGAAAAAATGAAAAGAATCACTTGATTAAGAATCGATGGTTCCGTAGTCCTGAGAACAACTTGAGTCAAAATTCATACAACTCTTGTCCCTACAACATATCTTAGGTTAGATAAGATTTAACAATCTCGATTAAGAAGAATTGCTCGTACTCTTCTTGCAATGCTTTATAATAAAGAGGACAAAATTATACTTCAAGAATTGTTTTTGTCGGTGATTACCTTTGACATCTTACACATGTACTGTGTACAGATGCTTTTGGTAAACTTATGATTGTTCTGAAAAACAAATTATGACATAGAATAGTCTGAATAAGATAAACCATGTGTACTAACTACAGATATCTAAAATTAATAAAAGTATCAATCGAATGAGAGAATATTCGATTTGGTTTATTTCACAAATCAATTCAAATCCTGATAATCGCATTACAAAGAATGTTCTATGAATCGATGCAACCAGTTTTTGATAAAACAAGTTCTAAACAATCAGTGATCCTTAATTATGCAAAATCAATTCACTGAAATTTCTTTTTTCATCGTCATCTCGTTTAGAACAATTAAAATTAAGATTAGTAAAGGCTGCATTCTATCGTGTGTAAACAAAGACTATGTTGGTGAATATATCATCGATGCGTTCTTTTTCTTTCGAACTTCCATCTATTTGTCGAATAAAAATAGTGAATCTAAATTTTGAATCGAACTTCTGCACTCGGCCCCTTCCACCACTCAGCGATTCAGATTAAAGCTCAATGGTCAACAAGTATTAGTAAAATAGGCTCTAATCCACTCCAAGGCACTCTAAGCTATTCCCAATCAGATGCGCTGCGCAATGTGTCATGTTTCTTTTCTTATTCTTTTCTTTTTCTGTTTTTTAATTTGCTCTGTGTTCTCTTGGATATGAAAGTATCTTAATGCTAGTACAAGAGTATGAATAAAAATGTACCTTCTTTTTTCGTGTTTATGTTGAGCCGAATACAGTAAGCATTCTTGTTTAAGCAGAAATCCTATGTTTCGGTAGTGTTCATATTGAAACAGAAAAAAAACATTAGAATGCAGCATGGTTTTCGGTTTTCATTTGCAGTTGTGTTAAGGCGACAGTAAGATCAATATTCTTAATCTGAAGTTTTACGTCATCGGACGTTAAATAGCTTTTTAATAATGTTTTTGTGCAAATATTAAAAATATCTGCACGATCTACTACATTCGGTACTCCAGCTTCGATTAATGTGTTAAGTCGTCCTTGACGTTAGAGAGCCGGATCGATGGCTTCTATTACGTTTGTTGTGTCAATAATAAGAATATTATCCAAGTATTTCATGCCGCCTATCTCTGCTAAAATTTAAGTAGTTATGCTATCATGAACACAGTTACGTGTAGAACTTTCTGTTGATCTTCGTTTACATATGGTGTCTATCTCATCAAATATAATGAGATAAAGTGAACTCTGTGAGCCATATTTTGCCTGATCTGAATCAGCTCCTTCGAATAGCGCTCGTACTTTTACTTGTGACTCGTCAAGCAACCAGTTACATAGGTCAGTTTCACTGACAGAGTGTGGCTGTGGGTCTACTCTCCAACATGCCAACTCATACCCACATCCCGAAAGAAGTATCTCAAGGGCAAGAACAACATGTAACATATAAGTACAGGAAAGAAAGAGAACACCAAAGGTAGTGGAGCGAAGAATATATATACCACTACCTAACACCCTCATTGTCTTTTCGCCTCTCTCATATTCCCATCTACATTTTTTCACACAGACACTCACGAAACTAGATCTCTTGGACAATCCAATTTGAGTCGAAGTTCGTGGTTGTGTACAAGAACTACTTAAGGAGAATCAACAGGAGAAAAAATTGTGAATGTTGATTTGAAATATGGTTTGATTATGAATTCAAAGTCTGAATGGAAACAATTGAATGATGAGTATTCCATTCAGATTCTGATTGACGCGACTTTCAGTGTGAAATAACAAACAAGTCTGAAACATTTTTTTGAAAACTTTTTTATATGATATACAGAATCTTTGGCGAAATGAATTAAAAATTGCAGAAGACTTGTTTGTGGTGCAGGCACGTTTAATATTTGAGCGATTTAGAGAATGAATATGTTCATAATGACTGTCACTTATTGTTAGTCGATAAAATAATCGTATATACCTTGTTGAACGTTACAAATTTCATAAGTAAACAGTATCAATGATGATGGATTCATTTTAGAACGAGTCGGTGCTGACTTTATTGAAGGATGCATATCTTTGCGGATAACTTGATCGACATTGCTGTGACAAAATTTTCATCGCAAAGTATTGATATACATACATATGTTCAAGTGCAATTAGATCTAGTATCTTCATTAGCATATTTAGAGTATGCCTTTTCGGTATTTTCAGAACTAGAAAATCAACTAAAGAAAAAGACAATTCGGTTCATGCCTTGATGTTTTTTGTCGATAATGTCAAGAAGTATATTTTTAATTTTTAAATTCACTTCTATTCAAGAATGAAACTTCTTTTGATTTTGGTGAAACGATGAATTTAGCAAACGAAACATAAATAAAAATGAGTCTTACGATGTTTTCTATAATAATTTTGTTAGACGGATACATGGAAATGTTTGTATACTGTCAACTATTCGTATATTTTTCTGCTTCAACTGAATGATGCTATATCTTTATTCTGTCTTTGCGTCAAGAGGCTGTGAATGTGACCTATGATTCTACGCCCAATAAAATATTAATTAGTTGCTCAACCTATGTGAGTTACAAACATAATGATCGCCAGCTTTAGAAATAGATCGGTACATCATAACGTACCAAAGTTCTTTGGACCGTATTCATGACATTCAAATCAAAACTGAAACCACTCAAATGAATTCGATAGGATCCATGTAAAGAGTGTAGGTATGCGTGAACTGGTGCATTGCTTCCTTCATCCACGTCCACACCCACATCCTTTTCTTTCATATGAGCATCTCGAAATACGTGTATATCATGATATGTCTTTTAAAATAATAAATAAGCTATATACAATAAATCTTAGCGCAAAATTAAAACGCATATTACTGAATTCTGGAAACAATTTTTTCGAGTCGAAACGCATGTTATAAAATATTCATGATGCTGCTTTTTAAAATCTGCTTCTACATATTATGCAAGATTTCTCTTCAGACATTGTAGATTTTTTTTAGATTGCTAAAAATGATATTTTACAAAAAAAACTCTACTATTTGAGCAATGTGTTACGCTCGAACAAACTCTTTAAAAAGTTTTCATCGGCACGTTCGAATTATAGTTTAAACAAATGTCTATAAATCCCCCACGCTTCGTGGCTATGTAGAGTACAGAGACCGAAAAGAGTGTGAAAATTTCCATACGATTCGATTCGATAGCATCTACATTTGAATTCAAATTAATTCGGCTTAGGCGGATTAAATCATATCGACAGTTCGATTCGGTTTCAGTCTCGTGTAGAGTATTTCTGTCAAAATGTAAGATGATTCTAATAAAAATTGCATCTCATACAAAATGCAAAAAGAGGAAAAATCGAATTTTTAACAAAAGAAATTTGTAAAATTTTTATAACTTTTAAATTCAAAAATTGCACAAGATGGAACAGTACATGACTTTTTCTAAGGAACTGTTCGTTCTATAACTTCATATAAGGACCACTTATTTTCTGTTGCAGTTAAAGTAGTAATAAGTTGCACCCTAAAAATTGTCTATTTCTTCTTGCAAATACTCATGATCCAGTGCTATGTAAAACACGTCTGTCGCTTTCAAACGAGAAATACTAAACAATTTCTAAACAAATATTCAAAAAGATTGCTTGATACAGATTTTAAACAGACGTTTCAGTTGAAAAGCTTTTCTCCTAACACGCTAATATGCATTTTATCGTTGTACCGATACTTGCTGTACAGTGGCTATAGATTAATTGGAATAGAATAAAGGATACTGTGTTAGGGTGTAGGTGAGGGTTTAGAAAAAATCCATACCCCATACTTAGTTTCATTCAATGACGAAATACTCCTCTTTATTATGATCATAATAATACTGACGGAAAAACCCAATTACATCTCAAACATTTCATAGTCGAAAGAAATCTTTACAACAAAATTTGACAATATTTGAACAAAAGAAAAGAAAAGTATTCAAAAGAAAATTTGACATGGTTTTTACAACAACTGAACATTAATAAAACAATGATAATCTGACTGATTATCTTTCCCAATATACCATATGATTAATTACTATCATAATGATTCATTCGTTTCAAAACAAAATATAGGAAACAAAAACATCTAATCTTAAATGAGCAATTTCTCTTTCATTGAATAAAAAATACAAACTGAAATATGATTATTACAGATCGACATGAGTTATTGTCTTAACAATTTCTTCTCTTGTGCTATAGGAAAATAAAATAAAATAGATTGAAATATAAATAAACTCGGTTTTTCCAGAATAATACATAGAATGGACACGTTTCTATGATATAGTACAGGAGTTTTTCTTCTCTTTCTTGACTTCCAAAAGTAAAATAAAAAGAGGATTGAGTTGAGTATCAGATGGATCAATAGAACCTAATAAATCTTGTATTTTTTCAGAACTTAATTCCATCAAATATTGTTTAACTCGATCACGATATTCTATAGGATCTTCATTATTAGCCATACGTTTCATAAATTTATGATTAGTATGTTGTTCAAAAAATGAATTCGGTATTACAAATGGTTCTCGTCGTTGAAAAAAAATTGGTTGCTCATTAATTGTTAAGTCTTTCGATATTTGTACACTTAATTGTGTATTTTTAAATGCATTACTTATTTTATTTGCAATATCTTCTACATGTGTTGCTCTTAATGGATTAATATCATCTTGACATATAAGTTGAATACAGCATGCTTCTAATATTTTCGTATCACGAACAGCTAATCTTTGTTGAATAGACCAATTTTTTGAACGATTATTTCCTTTAACAATTGTATCAAGTTTTGAACATAAACCAATGGTATCCGCATCTTTTAAATTCATAATATAATCTCTTTTCATAATAGTGATTTTTCTTGCAAGTAATTCAGGTAAACATGGAAAACGTACACATAAATTACATAACTCATCTAATTTTTTTTCTATTCCTTTTTGATTAATCGATACAATAATATTCGATACACTTTGTAAAATAGTTTTTGCTTCAGGAACTAAATCGCCTATGACTTGAATATTTTTGCTTAAATCAGGTGTACGAATAGCAAATATATCAGCATCAGCTACAACAGCTGATTGAAATAAACTCTGAAGACCTCGTTGAACTTGTGTAAAATATTCCATTAATTTTTCATTCCTCAATAAATCATAATCACGTTCTAGTTTTTCCATGTCATTTGAAACGTTAATAACAGTAGTAGCAGATGTTATATTTGAAGACATTGAAATACTTGATGCTAGCTGTTGTTCAAATATATCAAATGTTATTGTTAACCAACGTCTTGCTAATATTGGATCTTTAAATATTCCATTTTTATTCATTAAAGTATCATGAATAATTTTCCATGGTTCTGATTTAAGAAAATTTAAACATTGTTCAATACTTGATGAATTATCATGAAAATATTTTTCAATATGTTGATATGTACGACAATAATCACGTTTTTCTAAAATCGATGTAAATTCTCCATTGGAAAGTTGTTTATAAAAATGTGAAGTTAAAATTGGTTTTTCTCCACGTAACACTTCAATATCTTTTGCATAAAAATAAGGTTGAAATGATTCGTATTTTATTTCATTTTTGCCACCAAGATTTAATAAAAGATCTTTCATTTCAATTAATCGTCCATGAGAATCTCGATCTTCATCAACAAATTTCTGTAAACACGTTTCTAATGATATTTTATAAGCACTCGGATGAAAATTTGATGAATCTAATTTCATTTTAGTGCAATTTTCTTGATATAAACTGCACAAATATGTAACAAAATCAGCCAAAAAACATGCACATCCCATACCAAGAATAGCTCCATTTTGTTGGCAATTATCATGAATTGCAACTAAATCACTATCTTTTTCAACACTGCTTATAAAGGTTGGTGTACCTGGTTGATAAATTAATAATTTAAATGTTCCAATTATTGCAAAAAAATATGTACAACGTCCCCATTCATCCGTTAAAGGGTTCGATGATGTCGGTATAACATGTAAAAAATTAATATTATCTTTTAAACGATCTTTTAATTTCTCATTAAAAAAATCACAATTTAATTCGGCTACGAAATTTGTTAATTGTTGAAGAACAAGATGATTTTTTTTAACTACTGACGTTTGAGTATTGGATAATTCTTCTTGTAATCCGCTCACAATACTCGACAGGCTTTTCTCGATATATATTGAACTTGTTAACATAATAATTGATTTCTCTAAATATAAAAATGGATGTAACGAAAGAAATCGACATATCAACATAACAAAGAAAAATACATTTTTCATTTGCACATATTTATTCACAAACATTTTTTTTCTGACAAAAAATCCATCACTATTTTGTCAACGACTCGTTCTTATAATGTGTTTTTAAAATAAAAGCTATTCATAATTTGAACTTTAAATGGTAGAAAACAGTTTAATGACAATATTTTTTTTCTATAATGTTCAGCACCTAGTTCAAATTCAGATAATGATTTTAAGAGCTAAAGAGGTTTTTTCTGTAATACACTCTCCACTGGAGTTTCATATATATAACTACAACAATCTTCAGGTCTCAGAAGACTTTGTCGGAGCTATTATTTAACAAAGTCAACGTCAAGGGTACAAAATGAGACGTGACTACATTCTCTAGGACTTCCTCTGACTAATGTAACAATCGAAAGAAAAGACATTCTTCAGCCGATTTGTAGTAAATTTTTTTATTTGTCTTTAGGATGAGAATGCATCAGATAAAAAACTCCATTTACTATGAAAATCACTATCTTATTTCCACTACTTAAGTAAAGATTCAATGGTCAATAAGATATATTGTCAATGAATTTGTCGATAATTTCACTTCAAATTTTGTTTTCTAAATATTTCTTCAAGAATATTAGAAAATCTTCTCGGAATTAATCTGTGTCATTCTAGCGAAAATAAATACGATGGCAAGTAATAGCTAGTGTTCAAGTGATGCATTCTGATTTATTTTAAACAATTTCAAGTTAGAACTTTAGAGAAAAAACAATCGTGAAAATATAGTTTCGATAGAATGCTCAAAATGAAATACAATAGGTGCAAAATAACAATATTTATCGATCGATAAAATGTTTCAGAACAGCCCCATGTAAAGCGAATCAGATTTTATATTTGATTAGTATATTTATTATATCTTTTTCTAATTTAATTTGCAGACTAATAAAACATTCTGGTTGATTGTAAAGAGATAATTTGATTGTGTTATTTTTTTTAAATCATCTCAGACAATCAGAAAAAAAGAAATTTTAAATAAAATAATTAATTAATTATTGTTTTAATTAATTATCTGTGAATAAAACAGTAAAAAAGAAATTCAACTTTCATGTTTTGTTTTCAGATTTGAAACATAATGTGCATTGATTTCTTGAATAGAGAAAAAAATCGCTTTAAAATGAACACAAGCTGACATGTTTTTTACGTACTTGTAACAGTCCTCTTTTCTATATTTATTTTATGAAAGACTCGTCGACGTTGAAAACAAAAATGATTATAATAATTTCTGGCAAAAAAAAACCGAGAACGATAGTTTCTTCTGTTTACTGCTCGTTACAATATAAACATAAAGCACAGAAAAAAAAAAATAAAAATAAAAGAACTCGTCTATATGCATTATTTCAACGATAGTCAAGTTTATATAAACGTGGCCATGTATCTATGAATTTAAAATTATTTTAATAAGAAAATATTCCTACCATAGACTATGTGACTACTTTTAAACCATTCATTTAAAATAGATTTATTCTTTTTCCTCATTTTTTAATTTTATTTTTTTATGATGCTCGTTGCTCAGGTCAATTCTTGACTCTTATTTATCCTGAAATTTTCTTATTCTATCTTGATATATTATGGCATGTGAGTTCCCTGGTCAAATGTACGACGGCAGAATTGACAATATAACTTGATGTAGGCTGCGTGCTTTCATACTTCTGGCATCGTAAACATTCTTGTTCTCTTCTTTTTCTCTTCTGATTTCTGTCTTGCACGTAGCAAAATGAGTCTGACGTGTTTTTTCCTGTTGTTGTATGCAGTTTTGTTTTCTTTCAAATTGTAGGATCGCAAAAAAATATGTGCGGAATAAGTGCTTATTTTTCTTTTTCTTTTTCATAACATGCTGAATTTCGCATCATTTTCTGGCTCCTTATTTTGCTTGATTTGTTTAGTATCTATTTGACTTTGTTCGGTATACATTTGTTCGTTGTCGATATGTCGGACTAGATAAAGAAGACACAAAAACGACAAGCGACTCGATCATCTTCACGAATCAATGTCAAAAAGAAATGAATCGAAGAAAAACTATCATCATCCAAACAAGAAGAAAAACCGATATTGTCCACTATGAATCAATCATCAACAACAAATTCCAGTATATGATTATTGTAGCAATATACCAAAATAGAAATTGCATGCAAAATCCATGGTCGAATGGTTAAAATTGAGTTCAGAACTTGTCGATAAGGATTTAAATCGTGTTCAAGAATCTTGCGACGATGATTAGTATTGAATACTTAGAGCTATCGACAAGTAGTGGCAGAAATACTTAAATTCCTTATTAAACGCTTTAAGAAACTTTTTCTCTATATGGGTGTGGGTGTGGGTGCGGATGTGGGTGAAGTTGAGAATAATATTAACATCCACACCTTTTAAAGCTGCTGTTAAATCAATAATCTTTATATTAAAACTTTTGCCCGTCAATGAGAAATCTTATTGAAATGATCTAGTATTTTTGTTGCATAAAATTTAATATTAGTCATAAATTGACTCATTTATTGTTTCCACCTGATAATAATTTAATAGTCTATTGAGAAATAAATTACGTACTGTCTTCTGATGTATAATTGAAAAGTATTGCTAACATGTATATGAATACATGCTGCTGCCCTCTTGTGTTTTCTTTGACATTGATGTGCAACGTGCCGTAACCGATTTTGCTTGACAGGGCTCTTTCTCTTATATTCTTGCTCAATTTTCTTTCTAATGACGACATGTTTGAGTTGCACATGCGTCTTTTTATCGTCATTAGCTTTTGTTTCTCTCCATTTATACTTGTAGTTTATATTATATCATTTTGTCACATTGTATTTCAAACATTTGTCTTCATCATTTTACTTTCCATTACATATAGTCAATTACACATCGTTCATTTGAAGTTGGATTTCATTTATGAATATTTTGACTAGAAATAGATAGTTTAATATTGAAATGTTTTCTTTTCTCAAAGTCTAGTATTTTGTTTATTAGGAATATAAATTTAAGGTGTAGACCACAGTCATAATTATTATATGGGCAAACAAGAACAATCAAGATTTGTCAAATATTTTATATTTCATGCTTCATGTCTATCTGGTAACTCCAATACAACAACGATCTGCGATTGAATCAAACACTCGAGACTATCACATAATATATGAGAAATCAAAAGGTTTGAATAATGCTTTTCCTGTTAAAAAGATAAAAATATTGACTACTTTAAGCATTCATGGTAAAACCACAGATCCATTTAATTATCATACGATGTTGAAGCTTATGGTCAGAGTGACTGAATTAAACAACAATCCATATAACAGGTACCCATAATAAATGATTAATTTGTTTTCTGTTTTCAATACACTAAAAAGTCGCGTATAGTATAGTTTTGAGCTCTTTCGATGGAAAATTCATTGCTCTAGAAAATTTAATCCTTCAAATAAGTTTTTGTTGTTGACACTAAATATAAAAGATAAGCATAGAGCCAATTATGCAACTACGATTATAAAAAAATTATAAAACGATCGAAAGTTTTGATAACAGTTCTGTTACAATATTAAATAGTTATATACTGCGCAATTCAACAACTTTTCAAAAGCTTAGAAGAAAAAATTTGAATTAGAAAACGTGAGATAATTGAAAACTGAACCTATTTAGAGACAATTATATCTGAATCACTTTTTTATTAGAAGTAGTCTGAATATTTTACCTATTCGAACTGATATTTTCGCCGTTGTGCTCGAAATGCAATTGTAGATCTGACGATACTAGAATGAACGTCTCGTATACTGTAAAAAGCATGATTTTCATTGATGTATCCAAAAAATGCTCGATATTGAATATTTCCATGTCTTTTTTCCAGAATAACAGTGAAAAGCGCATTGCAATATCCATATAAGTTTCGAGCACAAATTCTCAATAGAGTGAAGTAAACAAGGGGAAAAAGCTGATGACAATCAAACCAATCACTTACAATGAAAAACCAGCATTTTGTTTCTTGCGAGGAAGCGATTTTTTGCTATTGTATGGATAAAATATGTGGTTGCTCGGACTATATGAAAAAGCGCTCAGGATAACCACAGATTGTCCTGAACAAGCCATTTTCTGTCCTTAGAATAAAGAAGAAAAATCCTACTATAATCTGATTAGTCCTGAGCGTTTTGTATCACCTAATCAGATTTCAGTAGAAGTTTTCTCCTTTATTCTAAGGACAAAACATGGTGCTGCTCACATCAATCTGGGGATTATCCGGGACGCTCTTTCACATGGTTCGAACACCAGCATGTTTTGTACGCACAATAGCAAAGAAACAGCTTCCTCACATCTGATTGGTCGATGAATGAAAGGTCTCGGCCAATCAGATTTTAGTAAATCCTTTTCTCTTCTTTTGTATGGACCAAACATAGGGTTGCTAAGGTCATTCTAGGGATTATCCGAGGCCCTCTTTCATATGAACCCAACAACCCATGTAAAACAAGATTAACAAAAGAACGGATAGGAATGCGTTTTTGAAATAAAAAAATGCGTTGTTAAGACGCTTTTGTCATTATTTTGGAACGCGTTTTGATTATCAAAAACGCGTTTTTCTTATGCAAACAAAACGCGTTCTGATGGGCTAAGAACGTTATTTCAAAAGAACAGTTCTAAAATAATAAAACGCATCTCAACAGAACGCTGAAAAGGATTCAAGGACGCATTTTCAAGGAACGTTAAAATCACGTAAATGATAGGTTCAAGAGAAACGCGTTCTTTCAAGTAAAAATGCGTTCTGTTGTTGATAAAAAAAATAGCTTTCTTTTTGCCTTTATCATTTTTCTCAAGTACTCTGTTTCATTCTAAATTGAATTTTTATTACTTGTGCAATGCGCTTTTGTATCGACAAATTTCAAGTTCTTTTGAGAAACGCATTTTAATATTATACGGGTTGCTTTGACGTAGATTCGATCACATATCCTTGGAAATACGAATCAGTCGACTTACCCCTTGGCTAAACTTACGTATATCTTGAGTGTTAAATTTTCTACTTATATTAAAAAAACTAGTTGAATATTCACTACAATTTGTAGTGAGAGAGTCGAATGTCTAGTTCCAGTTGAAATGAAACTGAGGACTATAACATTGAAAGATTTATTACCCTATTAACTTTTTAAAATTTTTGTATAAAAATTGTGAAAAAATTTTTAAAACAAAAAATGTAAAAAATAACTAAAATAGAAATTGTAAAAAAAAATTAAATAAAATTCTTTAATTTCGGGTTGAAAAATAAAATTATTAAGCCAAAATTATAAAAAAAAGCTACTTATAAAAGTTTTCATAATTCGAATTTTGATATTCCAATTCAAATTTACACAAGTTTTTTCTACAAAATCGTTTACTCAATGAAAATAAATGTGTTGCTGTATTTTTCAAGCGCATACCTAGATCAATACATTGCCGTACACTTTAATTTTTTTGTAATTCAGCTGAATCGATTTATACTCATGAGGTTAATGCTGTTCAGCAAATCGCTGACCTAAACTATGGTTCCAATGATAATAGGAAATAAATATATAATGTTTCGTAACTGAGTGTCCTTCGAAGTATTAAAATTTATTTTTCATTCGATGTTAGACTGTTGAGTTTTAATTGAAATTTGAATGTGAACTGTATACCTTGCGAAATATTAATCACAGTCAATGTTCCTAATAAGAACAGTTTTTTTAATGCTTAAAAGTTTTATTATTTTTCTCGGCTACGATACGTATAAAAACATATATATTTATATATTTGAGTAACGAAAATTTTTCTGAGTTGAATTGTGTAAAAATCATCTCAATATTTCAAAGATTGACTGATTAATTAGCGGTAGTTCGTGACTAATTGAAGTTGTTCTTATTAGGAGCTATGCTCCTAAGTAGAACAACAAATGAAACAAATTGTTCCTAATAAGAACAGATTCATCTAAATA
>CAJNSZ010000074.1:265862-299109 GCA_905329745.1 Rotaria sp. Silwood2 | reverse complement strand
TATAAAAGAATTCTTGCACTGTTAACGAATCAAAATCACTCATGTAAATTTTATGTATTCATAAAAGTACATAGATCATAAAACAAATTGTTCGATTTTAGGAATGAAGTCAATGTCAAAGACCGGGACCGGGACCGGGACTGAAAAAAAATATTTGACCGGGACCGGGACCGGGACTAAAAAAAGTGATTTTGCAGTTCCCTAACTCAGACTCCAGTACATTGCAGTTGGGATGGTTACGAGATGCTCTGCATAAGTGATTGATAAACTTTAGCAGAAAGAGTCATTATTAGATCAATAAACATACAACTTGATTTGCTCTAGTGATGATTTTACTTTTATTATGCTACTACAGACCATGGAAAAAAATCCTGAGAGATCAAAAAATTGCTTCCCAAAATTTCATATTAAATTCAAATTCAACTTTATATAGGTGGTTAGTATAGTTATTAATTAAGGTTTCATATTATGCTATACAGACGAAAAACTTCTTGTTATAATATAAAGAAATGAAAAGAAAAGAAATTCTCTAGGGACAAAAAGTTTCGGTACATACATTACAAACATAAAACAAAATATTAAAAAATCATAAGTATATAATATTCAATATTTTATACTTTTGCCATTGACTGTAATGCATTCATATATCCGCTGTGTCATTGAAAAGACTAGTTTTTCACATAAGTCTCTTTTGATTGACCAATGATTCCGTTGATTCCTTCAGAGACGAAATTTGTTTCGACTTTAATTTATCATCAATAATTGACCACAATTGCTCTATTGAATTAAAATTCAGATATTTGCCCAGTCATTTCAATACTTTGACACCTAATTCGTGTATTTTCTTTGAGTTTGTCTCAATATATGATACCGTGCGATATCATGCTGATAAAAATAGTTCTTTTCCATTTGATACAGTTGTACTGTCGGAATCAAATAACTTTCTAAAACGTTACAATAAACATCACTATTAATATTATCACTGTAAATTCGAAAATAACCAGTTCCTTTGGAAGTAATTCAACCCCAAAATTCAACACAACCACTACCTTCTATTGCCGCAACTTGCATACAATCTTCTTTCCATCGTTTATCTCATGTACGCCATATTTTAGTTTCGTTTTTACGTTTGATTACGTAAAATTTTGATTCGTCGGTGAATACTACATCGCTCCATTCATTAGCAGTCCGGTTGGAATATTCTAAACATCAATCAAGTCTAACTCTTTTATCATCTTTTGTTAAGAAATGATTTTGGAATTTTATTTCTATAGTCAAAACCATATTGATCAAGATAGTTAATAACTGTTCTTTTAGAAACTGGACTTTTTAACGAATTATTTAAGTTAAGTATTATTTTTCGTGCAGAATAACGATTACCAGTTTGTACGAAATGTTTCAACATACGGACATTTCAATCATTTAGTTTTTTGGTCTAGCACTACGTCGACGATGATAAAAGTCTTTTTTTTTCTTGAAAATGTTTTACAGCATGTTGAACAGATGATTTGGACATATTCACAATAATGCTAATTTTACGGTAAGTCATGCTAGCTTCTTTCAATGCAATACATTGAGCTCGTTTATATTTACGTTGAAGCTTTTGCGTCATATCGTTATGTTCAGTAGAGTTTTAATCAACAGATGATAAAGTTAAAACCAAGTGAGCACCCTCAATAAATTGATATAAATGTTATATAAAAACACCATATTATTAGAATGTATTGCTTGTTCAGTCAATTATATAATAGGCTACCCATCATGTGTGGAAATATTCACGAGAAAAAATAGAGACAAGTTTATTTTACAAGAGCGGAAAAGGAAAACGATTAGAAAGAAAAAATAACCCGTGTATCTAAAACGAAAGGAATAGTTAAAAATAACGGAAGAGTGAAGAAAAATTAACGACTGAAAAAAATGAACATGCTCAATCACATACAGTAACCATTTATATGAACACTTAGTTTTAGAACTATCTACCACTGCCTGAAATGTACGCTTGATCATTTTTTCACTTACATCAAGTATAAATCTTTTCTAATCAGACATTATTCGTTAAGAAACTGAAACTGTTTCAGAACCTTTTTGTTCCTGAAGAATTTTTTTTCTTTTCATTTCTTTATATTAAAACAAGAAGTTTTCCGTCTGTATAGCATCATATATGAAACCTTAATTAATAACTATACTAACTACCTATATAAAGTTTAATTCGAATGTAATACGAATTTTTGCAAAGCGATTCTTTTGTGTCTCAGAATTTTTACCACAGCCTATATATATATATATCAGCAGTCATTGTTATAATTTGAAGGAAATTTCCTGCATTTTATCGATATTCACGGATAACCACCAAAATGTCTTGATCTCAGTATTCTGGATTATCACATGTGGACTACTAATACGAAAAATATGTCATGTCGCGACATTAAAAACTTTGAATTAGTAACTGATCAAATATTTCAAAAAAGGAGTTAATCGTGTGCCAAAAAACGATCATATTTTAAACACCCACAACTGACCACATAAAATTTCGCTTATTTTGAAAAAAACAAAAGATGCACAATTAAAATAAGGTTTACTTTAAAAATTATAGAGCTTTTTCACACTACATCTTATACTACATACTTTTTTTTCCTACTCAAAAGCATGTAGAGATTAATATAAAAAATGTAAAGGATAACAATTTGTTATGCATCATCCGTCATTTAGTAATCAATTGAATATTGAATGAGTATACTGCGAAAAATCCAAGAATTCAATTATTTAATACATTTGTGTAACGCGTCAGATTATATCTCGTAGCTTTCATTCGAATTTTAACTTTTTCTAATTCTTTTGCAGTAAGTTGATGTTCATATGCAAATGAATAAAATTCATCTCGATTTTTGATTGTTTTTAAGTCTAGAAAAAACAGATATATAATCAAGAAAGTTAGTATAATGTCAACATAATATTTGTTTTCGTCTGTTTTTTTTTCTTATTTCTGTTCTTTTTTAAATAATTGTTATTATTGTCTGAATATTTATTTGCCAAAATAATCATATGCAGCAAATCAATGAAGTGATTTATTTCCACAAACAACGAAATTTCTTTTCTGCCCAGTACATAGAAAATCAAAAAAAAAATTCAATCTTCTATTTAACATTATCTAGTTTTTCACTTTTATCACAAGAGAAACTTTCATAATATGTGAGCCACTATTCTAGAGAGAACTTATGTTAAATGAATTGATGCAACAATCAGCATTCGAACAAAAATTCACTCTTTCAAGTGAATAAATGAGATCATATTTGTTTCGACAGAGTAGTTATGCTAATCTTGCACATTCCTGTCTATTTAAAGCATTTTTATGTTTTCGTATTAATAACATATGAAAACTAAACTATTATTCATATGTAAATCTGCTCTGTCATTTATTTTATTTGAATGATGCACTAGAATGAACGAGTAATTAAATTTAGAAATGAAAGATCTTTACATTTGATCAAGATATAAATTTATATCATGGCAAAAATCATATATTACACGTCTAATGTCGTAATTAATTGTATTGATTGATTTTCTAAAATAGTTATAAGAAACATCGGTATTTGATACAACGATTTTCTCCAAATCGAAATTAATTGTCGAGTTTCTTTTGCAAGCAGTGTTGATTTTTCAGTTTTTTGAAAATGAATGTTTTCGAAAATCAAATTGAATTTCTACAATTTAGAAAATCTAGCATTTTCTGATTACTAGAAATTCAAAGAAAGAATGATAAAAGTTTGAAAATGCTTGAGCTTATTTAATATCTATTTTATAGAAAATAGAATTTTACAAAATTTACAGTGAAACATATAATATTGTACATATGAGGTTTAGAACAATAAAAAGCCTTACAGGCTCATAATTGAACACACCGAAGTTACAATTTAAGCTCGACATTCTTCTTTAATCCTGCGACTTCACGAAGTCTTGCTTTACCCGCCTTGGATACGTTGCAGCCACACACGCAAAGTACATTTAATGGTCGATTTCGATTGATCATATCAATGAGAAAATCGACACTCGAATCGGTCACTAACTTGTTGAAGTCGAGAGATAGCCTTCTGAGACTTATGTTGTGATGAACCAGTACATTGGCTAACAGTTGCACACCTCGATCACTTATTTCATTCCTAGGCAACCACAGTTCAACTAGTGTTTTATTTGTCTTAAGCATATCAGCTAGATGCGCAACACCATCGTCGGTAATACCATTCCAGCCAAGGCTAAGCGCTTTAAGGGTAGAGTTATTCGTCGCGAGTACTTGTGCAAGATAACAAACACCTTCGTCAGCCATACGATTATCGAAGATATATAGTCCCTCTAGTGCTGTATTATTGTGCAACCCTTCGGCTAGGATTGAAACACCTTGTGATGTAATGTTGTTGTCTGATAAATGAAGCATTGTGCACTGCTTATCGATTACGGCTTGTTGAACCACAATCGGGATGTCTTGATCCGTCAACAATTGTCGATCTAAATTTATCGATGAGTGAGGCTCACATTTGGCAATCCTTTTTTCGAGTTTCAAATTCTGATAGATCTCAGGTACTCTCGGTAATAATTTAGCAATGACTCGTGACATGCTCGTGGTAGACAATTTTTTTTTTACCGGTTCACTTGCTGGTGGCATAACGAGTGGAATGCGATGACCCGGCAAAGGTTCTAAGAAAGGATGTAATGGCTCGACTTCTTTAAGTTGAATAATATGAAAGTTAGAACCCTGATCAAGACTGGCGACAACTTCGAGCTGAATACCAGGTAAAAGCAACACTTCACTTTCGTTTTCAACGGTTGAATATTGATGAATGTCCTTTCCACTGTAACATTTGATAGTGAACAGAGTTCTTGCACCTTTTTTTCCAAAAATAGTTGCCGTCTCTAAAGTATCAATGTTTTCTGTACATGACGAGAATGCCCACCAAATGAGTGTCTTGCCTTGAGGATACAGATGACTCATATTTTGCCGTATTCCTCTGTAGACGGTGCGTTCGCCTATTGGTGGAAGATGAGTGAGAGCAGTGAGTAGAAGTTTGAGATAGAGAAACCAAGAACTTAATTTCGTTCTATCTTCCTTGCGTAAAGTTGAATTGAGAATAAAATAAAGTGAATCAGTGGAGGGTTCCCATTCTGCAGTATAGAGCATAATTGAAGCTGCCTCATCGGGTGAGAGATTATTTGCTGGATTTTTACAACGTTGTTTCATAATATTTGCTCTTCGTCGCACATCACGCACCAGTAGAACAACCGGTACAATAGCTTCTTCAAGTGAGACCAACGGCACTTTTTCATATCCCTTTATGGGTATTAACATCGTGCGTAATTCTACAGAAATATCCGAAAAGCGAGCACTGAGGGTTTCTTGAGTGATATTTTCTGAAGCCATTTTGAAGATGTTACTCTTGAGTTTCTGAATGTTGATTGCGTGTGTTCATCTTTAAAAAGAAAACCAAGTGTAGTCGAGAAGTAACTAATTCAATGCACTAAAACCTCTCTAATATGAACACTAGTGAATTTGTTTTCGAGTATTTTTCAAATGTGATGGTTCACTGTGAATGATTATGATAGGATGCAGCAACTAAATTATTGATACCTCAATAGATAAATGTATGGTGAAACAGTGAAGAACGAAGTCATTCAATGTATCCACTATAAATGACATATAACGAGATTATATTCACTATTTCAAATCAAAACTCGAGCTTCTTTCGAATTAACATGCAATGTGTGCTACATAAGAGTGAATGTTTGTTCGACTCCTTACTCTTACTTACCTTGGTAGTAAGTGTTTAGAGGAAGACAGGGTGTGATTATTTATGATTGAATTTTTATCGATACTTCTTTCCAATTATAGAAAAAAAGAACGGGCGAAACGTGAATTGGTTTAATTTATTTCGTTTCTCTGTTCTAATTATAGTATTTGAAACGCAAAAAGCAATAGCAAAATGTTTTTTTCTAGGGGAAGTGAATAATATAGAAAAATGAAATTGCGCAGTACGAATAGGCTGTTACAACACAGCAATTTCGGATGCTCGTCATCACTGTCGAGAAAATCGAATCAGCAGAAGAAATAAAGATGACACTATCGACTCTATGTCGACTGCATTGAGTTTCGTTTATATATAAAAAGATGGCGCAATATACATATAGCAGACAATTTTGAAATCTAGTAGAGATTGGAATAGAATTTTTGTAACTCTCTAGTAAGAAATATTATTAACGTATTAAAATAGAAACATCTTTTATACACAATGAGTACGTAGGTTTTTTTGCAATGAGAATAACTTTGCTTTATAATTGTTTACTGATAATGGGCACCTAGAAATATTGAATGATTAGTTAAATTTGGTTGAAGAATAAATATTTTATTTTTACAGTGAGCAGATATTTTATTTTATTTTTTTCTATAAAGAATATAAGCTTTTATGATTATATTTTTCTGATAATGGGAACATGGCGGCATTGAATGGTTGATGAATTTTCAAGAACTAGTGAATAGATTTTTTCCAGACCATTCATGAAAAAAACATTTCCATTCAGGATTCTCATGGTATACTGTCTCATAGAAAAATGTCGTTTCATTCGACCTATCAATAGCAAATGCACTTCACATTATCGACATCTATAGGTAAAAGTCGGGTAATAAAAAAATGAAAAGAATTGTGATCTATTCTAAACCAGCACAACATAAGAAACAACGTAACGTTAATCTTGTTTGGGACAAATGTCCTGTTTTTCAAATAGTCATCGTCGAGAAGGTTGTTCTTATGGTAACGAAGGCGACTAGATTTAAATAATGGTTAAATCATAATTGTTTACATTAGATATCAGATAGTTCCTACATATTCTTCTCGAAAAAAAGGAAATAAATTGTATTCAAACCGTCCATATGTTATCGACTACTTAATTCTTGTCTTCAAAGTTTTCTGACTAAAATATGAACTTTTACAAATGATTTTTCATGCATCGTTGAGTCATATTTCATTCACGTTCATCACATGAATTCGTTTTATTATAAATTGAATTAGAAATATCAAAGATAAAAAATAATTAAAAAAATACGACAGAAAAACAATAAGAAAAATGTAAAGCAAAGTGAAAAACCACTAGTTTTGCATACTTTTGTTTGATACCCTTTGAATTTGTTTCTAATTCTTATGCATTCCAAATACGAAGAATGAAAGAAAAAACGAAGAAGTTTAAGACTTTCACTTTTAATGTGTATAATTTTAAAAAGAGACCAAGAAATATAGCATATCAAATCGAGTGAAGATGATCTTAAGCAAAAAAGAGTGGTTATCTTCTTCAAAAATAGATGTGTCGATAAGATTATGCTGCATTTGATTACTGTGCGAATCATCAACATATGGACAATCTTGAACCATTAATGGTCCTACAAAAACCTAGTTTTATCCAAAACCGTTCACTCCTCAACCCTTTATTCTACTCTTAACCTCTTATCCTATTCTTAGTCACTTATTCGATAACTATTCTCTTATACTAACTTTAATTCCTTATTCTATAGCTAACTACTTATTATAATTCGATTATCCTATTTTCTATCTGACCTGTGTGACAAACTCTGTCTTCTTCTTGTCAACGTCAGATAACAGTTTTGAAAGTATCCTAACTTGAGGTCAAATTTGATGAAGAAGTGGTGTTTTACGAGGCAATTCTGCCGTTCTTCTTCGGCGGGCCGTGGATAGGCATCCATTTTTGTGAAGGCGTTCAGGTCACGAAAATCGACGAGGTATTAATAGGTACCGTCTAGTTTCTTCTCAAAAATTACCCGAGTCGTCTATAATGGCATTAACTGTTGAACTATGTGGTCGTGAAGCAATTTGATAATCCTGTCTGTGCAGCACCTCTGCCGGCTGGGGTATGTTATGGAATAGAAGAACACTTATAGGTGGAGTAACTATGAAGAATGCCAAGGAATTCGAGTCGATAATGTGCTCGGTCATTTTGTCGTTTACCATGGCGACTTGATCCGGCTATTGTGGAAATTCACTTCCAATATTTGTCATACTGATTTGCTCTTTTCGGTTATCCAATAGGCTATGTGTATATACGGTCGGACATGAAGTGGCTTGAGCCCAATCTTGTTTCCTTCGTCATGTGATGAAGAAGAACAAAGCAGAGTTTCCATAGTTAGCATCGCATAAACATGTGCTTCCGTAATATGGACAATAATTTCAGTATGGCCAATTATCGATCAACATCACATGAAAAGGATTTGAACGAAAAAATAAAAAAAAACATTTGAATCTGATATTTGAAAGAATACTAAAGATAGTCTGTGAAATATATGTTGCAGGCTCTCAAATACTCGGATGTCAAAATAATACTAGAGATTTGTGTTGTTTTAATGAACTTCGAACAGAAACTGATCCAATCATGGTACAAAAATATAGAATTGTTTGTTTTCTTATACTGCTTTAACTTGATATAAAACCAAGTATTCTTTATATGATTTTGATGTAATAATGTAAGACATGCAACGAAAAAATAGAAAAGGTGCTTATAATAATCGGAGATCAGAGCAAAACAGGTTTTTACCATAATAATTCAACATTTTAATCTCAAAAACCTTGTATATTGACTCGTCGAGAAAAAGGATGAAACTCTGTAACGGCGATAGTTTTAGGTTTGTATTCGATGCAATTATTTTCATTAAAAAAATAACTTGACACTCTGCAAGCTTGTTGATAATCTCATAACGCTTTTTGCAGAGCGTTAAATAGTACGCCGTTTTATTCCATACTGAAACGCAAATTTATTTGTCTTTCAAGAAAAAGAGACTTCATTTTCAAATTCAATAATGTCGGGCAGTTTGTGAATAACTCAGCTCTAGTCGAACTAAAATGTGTGAAAGTTTTGGTTATGCTTCCTGTCTGTGATAAAAAATTGCAGATTGCTAATGTTTGTTATAACAGAGACAGCTCATAGAGGATTAAAAGTAGCACAATTTCCTAGCGGTTGGAGGTACCGATTCATAGGCTTTGTTAACTTTTGAAAGACTTCTGTAAACAAAGCAAGAAAATACTATAGATAGTCCTGTTTTGTATTCCATTTTCACTTCTTTTCTTGATTTAGACCGAAATTAATTAACGAAAACTTTTAGGATTTGCGGTTGAAATTAATATTGGCATATCTTTTGATAGGCGAATTGCATAGCGTATTAAGTTGTAAAAAGGATGATATGATTTCATGACAAAGAAGATTGAATTTAATATACGGCATCAATTAGTTGATCAGTACTTCGAAATCGAAAAACTCAACTGATGTTGACGTCATCGAATGATCAGTTCACTTTTCTGTTATTAATCGTAATTTTTGTCGAGTTTCCTATTCTTGTACATGACACATAAAATCGCTTTTGAATGAATCTTCAGCAGCAGCGATAGCTTTATTCGACTCTGATATTTTTATTCAATATTTAATAGATAAGAATTAAAAATATACATCATGTTTGAAAGTGACAGATCACACTATATACACAAACACAAACACACACGGGGTTCAGAAATGAGTGACCATAGTATTGGGCGAGTTGGACACTATAAACGTCAGTTCATGATCATCTATAAAATATCCAGGTGGCAACGATGTCGGATCCATATCAATTCGTTTTGGACCGACGAACCGATAACGAGCGGAAGCCATCCAATAGATTAATGCAATCAATGCAACCCCACCAATAATTACGATGGCATAGTTCATATTATCTTTTGTCACCGGATATTCAGTAGGAAAACACATAAGAATTGATGTAATAAAAAGCCATATCGATGAGATAATTCCAATCGGAATACTGAATCGTCCTAAATTAAATTCGCTCACAGGAAATGTTTTTCGAGAAGCTGTACAACGAAAAAAAATAGGCATAAAATATGATATTTGAAAGCCAAGTGTAGTAGTGGCAATGAGAGCAAGAAAGGCTGTAGTTGATCTTAATTGAAGTAGTTGAAGAAGAGAATCAATGATGAACACGAAGAGAACATTAGCAAGGGGTGTTTTAGTCGGTTCGAATATCCAACGAAGATAATTCGAACATGGAAATACATCATCACGAGCCATTGCAAAGCTAGAAATTCAACAAGTATGAAATCTTTTTGGATTGAGAATGATGGAAAAGTTCTCACCCGATTCGACTTGTCACTGTAATGGATGACATGCCAGCAAAATAAAGATTAATAAGGAGTAGTATAGTAAGTGCAAGTGCGCCTTGATGTGGTAAAGCTGATTTATAGGTAGCTACGATGAGACTAACGTTTTTTTTATCACCACTATTCGCATCCATAAATGTGGACACATTCGGAATGACAAAGAGAAGAGCGAGTAAATAGATAATACCAACAAGTGCACTACATACACATGTAGCAACTATGCCTTTGGGTGCTGTAAATCGAAGAAGACCACAATATATTTGGTGCAAAATAAATGAAAAAACAATGTCGAGCGTTTTTTTAAAAGTATTATGGATACCTTAGATACTTGAGTTTTTCTTGATAATAAAGGACAAGTCTCTACTTCAAAATTTATTTTGATAGAACTTTTCACAAATTGATAATTCGGAAGAAAGCGTTGGAAAACTACAGCCATCTAAAAGACGCTCTTGATATATACATATGTTGCTAAAATATAGAAAAATTCCCAAACCATTTTTCACGATGAACTAGACACTTGGGCTTTTCTCATAAACAAGAGCAAAGTCCCTAATTCAAGATGCGTTTTAAACAAATTTTTAGTACGCTTATTATATGAGAGAAAATGATAAACAGCTGAAGTCGTTCAAAATTCTTTTTCTCACATGTGCTCTGTATTACATTGAAAAAATATTATCTAACTAAGTAAAACCTTCATTCCTTCGCTAAAGTCACATTCTGAAAGTGTACTCTATAAGACGAGATAAACATGAACTGTTTCGATCAGTTTATGGCAAGACACTGAAACTTATACTATAATGTACATGTCATAGAGAATCGAAAATAAGTCGTTGCATCAGAATTCAAACAGTTTTTATATACAGAGTTCTCCAAATCAGATCGTATATAATCCATCTTGAAGAGCCTCACGAATTATGTACGCAGTAAAAAAGCTTTCAGCACAATCCCTGTAGGATTAAAATGTGAAACAAAATGGATAAACTACCAAAGTGAACTAGAACCTTTCGTCGCAGTGGTCACTGTCTTTCGAAGGAAATGGCTGAGTCCACATTTTTCATAGTATAATTCAACACTTCTTTCAGATCATATTTCACAAAATGAGAGTCTCTCAGTCTTCCATTCAAAAGATATGAACTTGACATGTTTTAATCGTTTATGAAACCCAAAAAATGCACGAAGTCATGGAGTATACCTTTTTCAAGACCACAAAAACTAAAATTAATTCCAATTGTGTATTCTTGTTTCTATTGATCTTGCGTATCTACTCCTATAGCGTTTGTTAGTATTCGATGGCCTAAAAAAAATGGCTTCTTAGAAATAGCTAAACATAGCCCGAAAAAACCGATCAGAAAAAAATCTGTTCAGTTGAATGCATACGGCCAGTCAGGTAGTGAGTTTTTCAGAGCAAACTTCCCTCTATCAAATCCTATATTTACTACGTTTGGATTTTTGATAAATAGCTGAGATAATTATAATCGTAAATATACTATTTCTGACCAGTTTATTGTGCACTCAGCTTTCATATAATACATGTCATTTTATGGAGAAATACTTACTCTACAAATATGATATGTTTGCAAATTCTTTATTATTGGTTAATGAAAAATAATCTTGTCACAATAATTTAAATCTAGATGAAATCTTGTCTTGATCCTATTTTTACTTTCTGAAATTCACTCATACTTCTTTTCTATGTGTTACCTGCACGACGAGCACCCCGAGTCTCTTCGGCCAAATGAGCACCGGCTACAAAACAAAAAAAAAAGAATCATATTCATATGTTCTTTCGCTTCGTCTATCTATATTATATACCTTCATAGCCAGAGAATGAAAAAATCATTGAAAGTATTCCAATGCAGCAAACATAAGCAAATGGAAATCCAGTACCATTATAGACCGATGTAAAAACGTCCTTAGCAGTGGCTCGTTCTGGAGCTATGACAAGGAGAACAATCACGATGCTGATTGCAGTACTAATTTGGAAAACTGCAGCTATATTATTCATCCATCCTTGTTGATCGATTCGTAATGCATTTTGAATTGTCCATATTAATGTAATTGCTATGCCAATACCTACTTGTCCTCCGATACTCAATGATGATTTTCCATTGAGCATGAGTGTATCATTCACAATGATTGCAAAACCAGATGAAAATGCGGCATCAGCTTTGTTTTTATATAGAAAATAAGATATGTTTAAGAAAATTTTTTTTTTATTACTACCTGCAGCATTAGCGGCGAAATTGAACCACCCACAGATGAAGGAAGCCAATGGAGCATGCTGAGAGGATACAAGCTTAGCGGACCTGTATTTGAAATAATTAATCAATAGAAAAAATAATATATATACATCCATACCAATGATAGACTGAGCCCGCGGTCGGATAGACCGAACATATTTCAGCTAATGAAAGACTGACGAGAATAGTAAAGAAAGATCCGAGTATCCAAGACCATATAGCCACACCTGAACCTCCTGTATTTAATGTGTAAGCGAAACCGATCGAAATTGATGCGAATACATTGACGGCTGTGAAACAAAAGGTAAATGACATAATTGAAGAAAAACCACGATAGAGCTCTTGCGTATAGCCCATTTCACCAAGAATACGCTCATCTGAATGTTCTTCTTCTAGTTGTTTGTTTTTTCTGAGATTTTTGTTCTCCATGACCAAAATAGTAAATAGACGTGAAGGTATATCTAAAAAATTTAATAAAAAATTTGTTTTCTTTGTTTTCAAAAAAAAATTCAATGTACTTGTTGTTAAGTGTTTTCAAATGATATTGATAATCTAGAAAACCTTCGATTCAAATTAACGTAGCCAATATATTGAAAAAAATGAAACAAATATCATTCATATTTTTCTCTTTCAAATTGATATTGATTGCGAATTATAGCTCCTCACCTTTAATAACTTTTACAAAAATGCCCTGCGTATACAATCACCGTGTTTGATAACTCTTGAAACCTTGGCAAAAGTGATTTACAAAGTTAACAAAAAACCTGCTTTTTTCGTCCTTCAAATTAATCTTTTGAGCCTTTTAAAAATTGCCTCAATATTCTTGAACAAAAAATAGATGAGAAATTTCTGAGCCGATATCCACCAAAAGCACAAAATTCTGTCTCTAATCCAAATTTTCTTCACTCATCCAAAAACACTTTCAAGCGAGCTAAAACTCAATACATAGTGTGTTCTGAAACTTCCGACCTGTCAGTTACATAGTAGACACTTAGTGGTGACTAAACATTTGTCATAACCAAGACCATTGGGAAATAAAACTCTTGAAATCTCTGAAAAATTGCAGACCTGTAATAAGTTAGTCGAAACGAAGGGAACTGTGGATTCACAAATCGGCCCTATTTGAAAATCACTTCAGAAATGGGTTTCACCTTAGAATTATTACTTCTTCCTTTTATACTATACCACTCTCTATTCCCATGGACCAACGACATGTATTTTTCATAATGTATTCGACGAGAATAGTCAGTCAACTTGGTCACATCATATTTCTGCTTCAAATAGCATGATGCAATGCCTATGATCATCACCTAACTTCTTTGCGAAGACGCCATGCTTTTACGGTGGAAAGAGCTCATTGAGATCTACAAAATGATGCTAAAACATGTACGAAAATAGGCTGTTCTGGAAACTTTTCAAAGACCGTGCTGTAAGCATCCCATGAAAAGTGCGTAGACTGCACGGATCTATCGATATGATCTCCAACATTCATCATAGAACCATCACCATTTTTCCATCGTAGATTCAGCTCATTGAGCGTTACAAAATGGTGATAAAACATGTGCGAAAAATGCTGTTCTCCAAACATTTCGAAAGCTCGAATCAAAAGAGCTAGGTATATGTGAAGTGATAGTCTAGTTTGCTGATGCTATCCGAATAACTTTTGTAACGAACAAACTTCTCTATCAAAGTGGAGAAAGTAATTAGATGACATGACAGAGATAATGATAAAGAGAGTTTTATGTGCAAGATGTTGATCTAGGTATTGAATTTTATTTATATGTCGAAGGTTTATTATGTATGCATTCTCTTTAATCGAGCAGAAAAACATGACAGTGGTAGATCAAAGACATGATTAGTGTTTTCAGTTGGACTAACAAGGAAAGTTTTCCAAGTGATCTATCGCTTCTAAATCAGGACTATGTGTATTATTTAAGCCATCATGAGTCACGAATACTCTGAAAAGAGTTCGAACTCATTGCTTATTACTGCCGAGATACAGTATTTTTACGGTATTTTCCTAAGCGCAGTGTCATGGTCCCTCTCAGGAATGTCAGAAAAACTTTGTTTGAAATTTCGACTTGAAACTTTGCATAGTGACACGTCACAGTCAGAATAGTTTATTGTGAAAGTTTCAGATCTTCTGATTGCTCCTATTCTGAAATAAGCACGTCAGAATCTACTTGTGTGTATGAACGATTTAGAAGCATGCTTTTATTATAACTGTTTCCTAGGATATGAATAACCAAGAAATATGAAACTTTTACAGTAAACTATCCTCATTAAGGCCTGTCACTATACAGAGTTTCAAGTCAAAATTTCAAACTCAGTTTTTTTTAATGTGTCTGAAGAGAGCCATGACACTATGCTCAGAAAATACCGTAAAAATACTGTATCTCGGCACTACTAAGCTATGGGTCCGTACTCTTTGCAGAGTATTCATAATTCATTACGGCCTACATAATGCATAGAGTTTCGACTGAAAAGCGATGGATCACTTGGGGAATTTCCTCCGTACGAGGAAGAGACATGCTTGAGAGAGATTGTGGGTGTCAGTGTCGGTCAAGAAAAAACCTTAACCTACCAGTTCAGCCACAGCTACACCTCTATCGATGTCTCACCCACACTCACACCCTACTTGTTCTTTGAAACTGATGTAATCAAGTTCTTCGTAACCACTGGAGCAAAAACTTTTAACTTCGAAAGATCATCTACAGAACAATAAGGCTCTCGGAATATCATCCGTAATTAGGTGAAGGCGTTGACTTATCAAAAGAATAAACACATAATCTGAAAGTTGGCGCTTGAGTTGATAAGATTATGTGATAAAGGAAAATTTGAAGATTTGTTTAAAACATCGATTTTCTCAGGTGACGACTCGTAATATTTAGATATCTTACATATGAGTCATTTTTCAAGTACAATGTCCATCTTTTCCAGCATAATACTAATAAACTTTCAGAGGACATTGACACTAGTGCGACCATAACATAGTGTATAAATATTAGCAAGATTCTCGAAACTGTTTGCATGAAAAAAAAAGATGCTTGTATAAAAATCGATGTGACTAGTTCTCTTGCTCTATATCTAAATTATAAAAACCTTGAAATTCGAATAGCTTTTGTCTAAAACAAAAATGAGGGATCATCATGCAGATATATGAGTGAGAGTAGGAGAATTGCTTCTTCCATGCATTGTCATTTTTCATACTTGCATTCTTCGACATGTTTATAACTTTTCTTTTCGATATTTTTACATTCGACCAAAGTAGGGTGAATCATTAATTTAACGATGAGAGTGATAATTTGGCCTGAACATGGCAGATTTTATTAACTTACAATACAAACGCTTCCACTGTTAAATGCATAAGGTTTTTTTGCTTAATGTTGGTCGGATGTATGACGAATATATCATTCAAAGGAAGTGACTATTCTTTTCTCCTACCTGACGATTGTTTACATGTAGAAAAAGGACACTTTTTCTTTTGCAACGTGGACAGAATGCGCAAAGAAGACACGTCACACTATCGCTCTTACTGTTTTTCTTTGCAATATTGGTTTTCTGTATCGTTTATTTTTACTCTTTCTTTGCGTTATCGTCTCCTTGTAATGAACAAATGTGCGTTGATACTGTGAAACAGTTACATAGCGATTGCATTCATATGTTGACATGAGTTAATTTTCTTCTTTTATTTTCTTTATTTTTAATATAATTTGATATTCATGATTTATTGAAAATCAGTGACGTTTCGTATTTTGACGATATACTTCGTCATACATAAATAAATACAGTAAGGTTATGAGTGGGTGTTGGTAGCTCTTCATCGACATCCATACTCACACTTTCGAAAAAGAAAAGTTGATTTTTTTTTCAAATCGATAAAGTTCTATATATTCGTTTCTTTTTCCCTATACATTTGAATTGATGCGCTGAAAAGATAACATTATAATACTTTTCTTACATGCGAATGTCATTTAGTGAAATGATGTTGATTAGTTCACTTTTTTCGTTGGAGAATACCTATTTTACGTTTATCTTATCAATTTAATGCAAAATTAGAAAAGAAAAATATTCGTTGAAATATCATTACTAAGTAGTAGTAAAATAAACGAAAAAAGAAAACATTATTTTTTCTAATTTATAATATTTCTTTTTTCATTCTATTTAGATCAATATCAATCATTGGGCAACAGTGAAAAAGATAAAATGAAATGATATACGAATTTTGAAGAGTGGTGGCAGAGTTCTCACAAGCAGAATTTAAGAATTCTATATTGTGGATACATTTATCACTATTTACATATGCAATCTCTTTATATAATAAAATTCTTATAATAAAATAGTAAAAAGTAATAATTCTATTACCAATTTGGTTCAATACGCAAGAATAGTGTTCCATCACATATACTTATCCTTGCTTTGAAATCAAAATTCTAAGCAGAATTTTGTTTTCCCAGCAGAATTGTGTTAGAATTCTGTTGGCCTAGCAGAATTGTGTTCCTTTATATGCACTTATCTCTGTTTTCATATCTACTTATCTTCTCTTTGAAATCGAAATTCTGCTTAGAATTTTGTATTTCCAGTAGAATTGTATTAGAATTCTGTTGTCCTGGCAAAGTTGTATGTCTTCATATACACTTATCTCTGCTTCGATATGAAAATTCTGCTTAGAATTTTGTTTTCCCAATAGAATTGTGTTAGAATTCTGATTTCTTATCAGAATTGTTTTTCATCATGTACGCTTATATATGTATCTCAGAAGTTGTGTTCATATAAGACGTGGTTAATAAGGTATCTGATATATATAAGAACTATCGAAATAAATAGTTCTGCTATATCATCAGAATTCTGGCAGAGTTCTGATTTTATAAACTAGTACATTAGTAGCGACGCTATATTATTTTTGTTTTCTAAAAAATTTGTGGCATACCAAGGTATTTTTTCAAACAGAAGCCGGCAAAAATATTATCATTATGGATTAATAAATCAAAGGTTTTTTGCGAGTTATGATTGGAGAATTATATACTTTTCACCATAATGAAGGCCGATTCTAATGGTATAAGTATATATGAAAACAGCGATAAGTGTATATGAAGGAACACAATTCTGCTGGAAAAACAAAATTCGAAACAGAATTTTGCTTTCGACGCAAGGATAACTATATACGAAAACAGAGATAAGTGTATACGAAGACACACAATTCTGCCAGGACATCAGAATTCTAACACAATTCTACTGAGAAAACAAAATTCTAAGCAGAATTTTGATTTCGAAACAGAGAGAAGTGTATATGAAGGAACACAATTCTGCTAAGACATCAGAATTCTTACACAATTCTGCTGGAAAAACAAAATTCTAGGCAGAACTTTGATTTTTAAATAGACATAAGGGAATAAAATGAAGCACGTAAACGTGCAAGAGAAAATGAAGCAATTAACAAAATTCTTGAATTCTGCTTGTGATGAATTCTGCCACTGCTGATTTTGAAATGACTAGATGTTTGGCATTATTTAGCAAGTCCATTGCATTTATTAGTTGTTTCATTTTTAAGTATTCTGTTATTATCAGGAATTTTTCTTGCTGTTACATGATATTCATAGTTACATTATGTCACAAAACAAGATACAATATTGAGTAAGTAATCAATATCTTATTGATTAGAACAAACTTTTTATAACCTGATAAAAATTATGTAAGAGAAAAACAATATGATCAAAAAAAATCTTTCGTTCCATAATTATTTTGGCTAATATTCTTTTTGTTTCGATTTTAGCTAATAAATATACATTTGTATTTTATTTATCTGCTTGTTTCTGCTTTTCTAATTTGTCCATTGAATACTGTTCTACTTGAATTTTAAGCTGATAAAAGTAACATTCTATTTTTTTTATATTGACTTTTAAATTCATTTGTTTTTATTATTTAGGTAAGAAAGACAAATTATTGAATATATCATTAATGCAAAATAATATCATGGTTTATAAATATTGTGGCATGTATTGCATGAATGTTTGCACAAAAGAGTATGATTATTCCAGCATTGATAATCAATCATTTTACACGAGCTACAATTGTGGGCGGAAGTCGAACAGTGAGTAGCAACATTGTGAGTCTTACTTAGAATATTCTCAATGTTAGTGAATCCAGAAAAGTAAAACAAAATTAAATCTCATAGATCATCGAAGAATTTAAAATCAAATAGGAAAATACGTATTTTCTTCTATAATCATTATTGAGATTTTACCAGAATAACTAAAAGTGGATGTGAGTGATTGTTGTCATTGATCTGATCATAGATTTACCTATGGTGTAAATATTCATGCCCATATCCTGAGACAAATAATATATGTATCATATGTAGACCACCATCATCGTTACGGCAAACGTTTTTTAGTCCTACTCTGTTTACCTTTCTAACGGTTTATCATACAAAGTCATGGGAAATTGTTTACTAAATAGAAACATGAATGTGTCAGGACATGTATCATCTATTTAATTTCGCCAGCTATTTATGTTTTCGATTGATTTCATAAGAACTTTTGTATGTAATTGTTATTCTAGTTCATTATTGTTCAGTACGAACTAATTTGATTTCGAGAGGATTCAACACAACTTATGAAATCATAACTACATTTGCAGTAAATAATTAAAAAGAAAGAATTTTCCATCTGCTGTTCTATGGTGATAGAAAACTTTGACTCAATGAAATGATGATAATCATTAACCATGAATTCTTGTTTTCATTGAGGAATATCTTGTCTTTGTCTGACTATGCTAAAACAATAGTGCAGTACATGTATTAGAGAATGCAGAAATCTGCAAGGATGTGGGTATGAATAGCTTCTTTGTACTCACCCATGCCCTACTTCTCACCTATACGTACCGCTTGTTTTGCTGAAATACACTTTTCATGATCACTGCTTTAACCCTTTGAGTACGGGATTATCTTTTTATGGTGAAGATTTATACTGTATAGAAATACCCCTGTATTCGAAAGGTTAATAGACAACAAACCTGATTGGTAATTGCAGATAATATAAAGCATATAGATATCCTAAACACACATATGCATCGAATAGATACCATTAAATGATGAACAGATCGTGTCTTTTTAAGTTATTTAAATCTCAAAATCTGACGGCACGAATTCGCACTCCCGTACTAAAAGGGTGAAAGTATCAATTTCTTCGAGTAACTATGCAAATCTGGAAATAAATTCATTATATCCATTATGTAGTTAAAATAAAACTGGTCTTCTATCATTTATGAGAAGACAAGCTTTTGTCCGTCAAATTGATGTTAAGAGAACAGTAGACATTAGTACAGCAATCATAGCAAAGCCTGCTAACAATAAATAACAGATTAATCTTCGATATTATAGATCATCAAATGATTAACGGTTGTATGTAGCTATCTTCTAAATTATATCTTGGCAAGTTTATCAAATGTACACCGGGAAAAGCATACATTTTATAGAGAAATATGTTGTCTACTTTAGTGGAAAGAGAAATCATTTTTAAATAATCAGATATATAATCTGGCAGATATGTATAAAGAAGCGAATTGCCATTTTACGTTCTATGTCATTCTTCATGCTCTTTAACATTGATTACTGAATGCAGAAGACAAAACAAGTTGTTCTGTAATGACAGTGCACCTACAACTACTGATAAAATACATTTTACATCAACATATTCGGAAGAAATAAAAAATAAAACACGAATGAAACTAGATGAGAACCTCTTACACATGCATCATTGAGTGTTTTAGACATTACTGTTTTATTAAGAAGTTGCTGTTTTTATGACTGTTGACGATAAGTAAATCATGATAACTTTTTTTGACTCTTTACTACTGTACACGATTAAAAAAAACCTACTGACAACATTTTTCGTCTCTATTCGGTCAATTGGACAAGGTTTTGAAAAACTATATTCGTTTTTTCTTATAACAAGCGCTCTACCAATCCTTTAGAGTGTTGCCACATACCGCTGCAGCTGCCGCGTGGTGTGAGCGTAGAATGTGGAGTGTGTATGGCAAGAGGTTAATCTTTGACACCCGTACCAAAATACATTCACTGTTTTCCATCTCACATCACAGAGCAATTCGGCGGAAGGTTTTTCCATAATTGAATAGTTCTTGTATGCTATGAAAAAGACACTCTGTTCGAATCATCTTCAAGTTTGATTAAATTTTAGATTACTTCAAGTCTGCTTTCAAGAAACAAAATATTCCTAGTGTGTCATCCAAAAGAATCTAGCAGATACAGAATGTTTCACACTATCGAAAGTGTTGAAAAACAGACGGCATCAGAGTTTAATAAATCAACATGTGTACTAGCTACGTGTTTCTATACCTAATAATGACATTGTCAAATATATAATTTATGGTAACTTGAGAGATGTTAAGCGATTCAAAGGTGATTATGAGAATACGCACTTATTTTTCACAAAAGTACTGGAATTAGAAAAAGACATAAGTGGATTGAATTAGCGCGATATTTGTACAATATACGCAAACTTCGCCTTACTACACGAAAGCATGGGAAACTATTCTTCGGCACTCTCAATGAATCTACACATACTTGACATTCAACAGAAATATAGCTATTTTAATCAGAATATATTACCTATTGTATACAACAATATCGATACCATTCATTCGTATACGGGCAAGGATATGACTGCACTTTCGTTCTACCAAAAAGCAATAGCAATATATAAAACACATCTTCCAGAAAATTATCCACATTTATCTAACACTTATCATTGTATCACTGAAACATATAGAAGTATGGGAGAATACTCGATGACTGTCTCTTATTGTTAAAGGGCACTGGATATTGAATAAATGTCACTTTCTCCTGATCATACAGATCTGGCTCGAACTTATAAGAATATGAACGGTTACAAGACCCACATGGGAGAATACACCAGTGCAATATTACTTCATCAGAAATCACTTGGCATAAGACAAAAATTTCTTCGTCCATATCATTCTAGTATGGCTCTTATTTACAGAAACATGGCTTATGCGCATTACAATCTGGAAGAGAACTCAACTGTATTTATCTTGTATATGAAGACACTGGAAATTATCCACATAAATCCGTCATTTGATAACTAACGCCTTGCAAGCATTTACAATGACAATGATCGTACACATGTGAATATGGATGATCACGCCAGTGCACTTACATTTTACAAAAAGCCGTCTATATTAAAGAGAAATATCTTCGACCTAATCATCTTGATCTTAACGACGCATATGAACACGTTGATGAACAACAGCGTATCATAGGGTACTACTCTCAGGCATTCTTGTCCTTTGGGAAAGTCGCTGAAACAAGAGAGAAAACTCTACCTCTTCAAATCATCCTAGTCTAGCATTCATCTACAGAAGTACAGAAGACACTAAAAATTCGACAAAGTGTATGTTCTTCGGATAACACAGCTATGAAAAATATCTACAACAATATCGACAAAGCACACAAAAAGAACAAAGAATATCCTACTGTTCTATCATTTTTTAACAAGGCATAAGAAATGCAAAAGAGAACATTGCCTGAGAACCATCTGCTACTGATTCATAATTACCTAAAACTTGCCCATATCTATTATCAAAGAAAAATTCATATATATGGAACTTACTGGATACTCACATTCCTTTATTATTGACAAATATCCAGATCTCAAGTAAGACCGAAAGGAACCCTAATGTATTTCAAGCCAAAAGTCGGAACTTCATACATGAGTGATTACTGAATAGAAAGAGTATGTGCATGAAAGTAATTGGATGTCGAATATTCAAATATAAGGCAGGAAAATATCGGATCGCAGATGCTGACAGTATGACAAAATGAAGGTAGGGTGTGCATAAACTAACCAGATGAGGGTGTGTGGGTGCAAGTGTTGGTGTAGGCATCGGCTCGACTTTGTGCTAATTATATATCCACATTCAATCGCGCACAGCACCCACATCCAAATCGATGGGATCCGCGCTCGAATAAACTTTAGAAAAAGATAAAATTTATTCTTGTTCGATTATCTAAGAACTTCTTGTCTATATAAGAAGATGATTATTGTTTCTCGATTGTAGTCAAGAAATATGACATGTAATCAATAAATTCATGCTGATTTGAATCAATTATACGCTATGCTTTATGTAGATTTGTTCTTTTCAAGAAGCGATTTGAAACTTTTGGAGTGCAAATAAACGCAAGTACATAGTATGCGGCAGGGCTAGAATCGGTTAAGAAATAGTAAACGGGTTCGGTTTGATCTATTCAAAACCGGGGGAAAATGTGGGAATCTTTTTGGAAAATGATTTTTAGAAAAAATGACTTTAAATATGAAATATTTTAGGGGCGCATGTAAAAGACACTCATCACAATGAATCTTTTTAAAGAAAACCTCAAAAAAATAATTAATATAACATGTTTTGAGCACTTTTTTATGCATTCTAACAGAAAAAACATATGACGCCTCAGTTTTTATAGCCAAGAATTAGGGTTAACAAAGAAGATTTTTCCAAACTTTCAATCGGTGAAATCTCGGTATCTATCGGGTAGCACAGCTGGACAAGTCAAGTCAAGTCTGACTTGACTTGTAACTCGAGAAACCTCTGACTTGCCTAGTTCTGATCTGCCGGCCTCGTTGACTTCCTGAACCAGTCCGACCGGATCGGTTCCAACCCTGGTATACAGTACAATATCTGTGATCTCGAATAGGATCAAATCCATCTGGAGAGATGTACCGCCTCCTTCAGACTTCATGCTAATAAAACGCTGAATCATAAAAATTGATGAAATTTTCTTTCGTTTATATCAAAAAACATATATGCTACATATATAAGAAAAAAAGATTAAAAAACATTTTCGTTTTAGTTTTTTTCAAATGTCTAAGCACTGAATACCAAAGATATTTGTAAACTTCAAACGATATTGCACGGTTTAGAATCTATCCAACACACGAAACGTTGTGATTGAATATCTGCTCGTAGATTCTTCAAGTTAATTTACTATTTAAACGTTTTCTAGGATTGTGTTGTGAGGTTGTTTTAGGCATCAACGGCATACAACAGATACTCTGAACCACATCTTGACTAAGTTTCTTTTTTCTCATGGAAATGTCAATATCTGACATCGATTCATTGAAAGGAAGGCCAGAAAGTTCTTCTAAAGAAAAAAGAATTAAAATATAAAAAAATATTCTATTTAATAAAAACAAGTTATGCATACCATTCGAGAAGTTCATATATAAATAAGTTGATTCATGAATTTTTTGATTTTTATAGTAAATAATTACACTTGCTTTTATATTATTTATACATAGATATGGAAAAGGCGGCATATTAAAATAAATAACATTACCATTTAAGATAAATTTTTTTATTTCGTTAGACCATTGAGTTGTTTGTTCACAAATCATAATAGATAAATCATCTTNAAAAAAAATAATTAAGAGATATATGCAACGAATGGATAGTGATGAGCATAGAGAAAGAATTTTTTCTGTAACGAACAGAACGAAAGAAATTTATCTGCGACGAACAGAAAGAAAAAAATTCTGCGACGAAGTGTCGTGCGACGAAGTGATCGTGTGACGAAGTGAATGCGACGAAGTGAATGCGACGAAGTGAATGCGACGAAGTGTCGTGCGACGAAGTGATCGGTCACCACCCAGCCAGTTTTGCAATTGATCTTTGCGCCAGGCTCGCTTTGGTGGCTTCGTATCATCAGCCAACTCATTGTGCCAAGTTGCATTGTCGATGATAATACAAATACGTGGAGCATCACCCAACTTACGACGTAAATTCTGAGAAGTATGACGGATCCAGTTTACAAAGTGCACTGAGCTCATCGTGTGATCTGCATCAGAATCAAATATATCAATAGAATCTATATCAAAACCTTGCTCATTTATCATCGCACTGATGGCCACTCGTTTTCCTAAAGTTTAAAGAAAAATTCATTTAAACCTGAACCATTATAGGAAAATATTACTCTAACCTTTTCCTTCACTCTTACGTAAGCGACCAGCTCCTGTTTCATCAATCCACACTGATCGTTTCTCTTCTCCTGCATTCGTCCAAGTTTCGTCGTGATAAAACATTAAGACATTATCTTCTCTAAATTCATCTAATTTTCGAAAATAATAAGTCCGCTGTGCCATAAAGGAGACGCTATCGAGAGGAATTGATAGCTTCGATGGTGCTTTATAAGAGAAGCCTATTCGTTTAAGATGGCACCAGCGAGATGTGATGGAAGTAACAGGAAAATCGGTGTAGAAACCAAGAAGCCGTTGAAGAAGCAGTTCTGTTGTGAGATATGTCTTTTCAGCGAGTAGAAGATGAAATGTGTACCGAATACACTCATCGGCTTCTTCGGAAAGACGTGTAGCTACACTACCAAGTTTCTTCTTTTGTGGCTGTGGATTTGGTACAGTTATAATATTGAATATTGCAGAGGCTGAGAGATTACGCTTTTGACGGGCGGAAGGATTCTTTGCCGATAATGAGACCGTGCTAGTAGATGTCGATGGAAATGACGAAATTTTAGTCACAGAAGCGGAGCGCGATCGAAGAGTAAGACGCTTTTGTTCAATCATTTTTTCTGCAATTTCGTCTTCTTCTTCAACTTGTTTTGCTTCTTCTTCTTCTTCAATCTCTTTATCTTTCGTTTTCAATTCGGTCTTCAGATTGAAAAGTGATCGTCGAGAAATATTAAGCATAGCAAGAATGCGAGCCATGGTCAGATTAAGTGGAATGGTTGGTCCATTCTTCTCTTTTTCAACAAATTTAATAACACGAAAGTATACTTCTTTGAGTCCGACTGAAAACTCTTTAGGCATTGTAACACAAATCACGTGTTTATTTATGCGATCCTTCGATAAGTGTCACTTGTCGATGTCAGAACTGAGAATAAGAAGAGAAACGAAGAGTACACACTATATAAGCAGCATGTACTCATTATAATTCGTCCGCGGCTGATTGATTTCATTACACACACACTATTATATCGGTGAGTCACGGACTTGTCATAATGAACGGATACCGTCTATAGTGTATATTCGCCCTTTCATTGTTGTTCTCATTTCTGATACTGATAACTGATATTTATCGAACACTTCAGTAAATGATATGCAATGTTTTTGGAAATAAACAATGATATTTATAGCAGATATATACTTGCTGGCATACCCATTGTTAGTGAGTTGACGCAACCGATTTGCTCAGTAAAAGGCAAACATCTGCAACCAGTGTTTCGTAGTGGGAATGGAGTTAATCGATATGATGAGGATAGTGAAAACCCCCACTTTCATAGATAATTTGTAGCATCAAAAGGTCTACTTAATTACTAATAAGCTTTTTTTACGAATCAGAAAAGAATGCTAGATGAGAATAAACATTGCCACGATGATCATCATCGTTGATTACCCCTATAATCAGCTGAATTTCATTCAAACAATGTAAAAATATTGGCTTAGGTAGACTTTAGCAAAATGCCTGTAACTCCGTAACGGTAAACGCTAGAAAGCTGGGGTTGGTGTCAAATGATAAATAATCGTCTGCTTTGTTAAACCTATGGCAACAAGCTCAATGCCAAAGCGATTGATGATGCTCAGGCAAAATGCGGCGAATTTCTCAGACAGATGACCTTGAACTTTGTGGTAATAGCGTTTTGTTCATATTTCCATATAAAGTTACCGGTCCTTTATTCAACGGTGAAAACCGCAGGTTTCTATCTGTTTTCTAGCGAGAGTTATTAAATTCGCAACGGAGTTCGCTGTTCATTGAAATGGATAGTAATTAGAAATCTCTTAATCAATACTTTTATTTATTAATAATCAAGTTTATTTCATTTATCTGACATAGAATAAAAAACAAAACATTTATTTTCTACGATTTTGCCATTTTTGATAGACTCGTGATGACTGCTCTTCACTGACATGTTGATCTTCCATTAGATCATAAGTGGTCTCTGCTGTTGGCATGGCACTAGCAAAAGCAGCTGGAGGAGTTGGCAGTTTTGATGAAATTACACTTTTCATTTCGTTCATATCGACACATTTTGAATAGCAATCTTGGGCTAAAGATGATGTAGCACCAAAAGAATTATGCATTTGTTTTGCACGCATATTTTTCGAAGCGAAAATATTATTGATTCGTTTAGCTTTTTCTTCTTCACTAGCTCCTTCAGCTTCAGCTTTTTGCATTTCACGATCAATATCTGCTTGAGCTTCTTGCATTAAACGTTCTAGTGATATTTCTTCACGTACTCCACCAATAATAACTTTTGCTAAAAGTTTTGAAGTAACCATTGGAACATATTGACCACCAGTAATATAAGCCAATGACATGAAAAAATCACGATAACGAACTAAAGAAAAGTAATAACATATTTTGAAATTTATTATAAAAATCAAAATAACTTACCAATAGGCGGTTCAATACCAACAACATAGAGTGTAATGCGTTTTGCAGCCATTTCTCGAACAACTTTGATTGGATCAAGACCAACTGGACAACCATTTGGAAAATCATCGCCATTTGGATCAAGTCCATGTGGTCGTGCATCCGAAATAAGAACACAAATTTTAGTAGATTCAGCACGCCATGATAATTTAAGAGCATCATGAAGTGCATCGGCAACTGCTTCAGGCGCGTCACCACCACCTTGTGCTTGACAATGTTCTAGCCAACGTTTCATTTTATTGCGTTTGGCTGTAAAATCATGCACGCGTGTAACAAAGGTAGTATCCTAATCAAATAAAAATGAATTATATCATAAAGCGTGTTTTTTCTTTTTAGTTTACAGTTACTTGTGGTGGATGATCCCGATATTCGATAAGTGCTAAACGAATATCACTTTTTTCACTGGCAACTATTTCTTCTACAATAGAACGAATATTACTCCTTGCACTATCAATATATGATCCCATCGAAGCTGTACAATCCATGATAAAGACGAGATCTATAAATAATCGTAAAAAAAATTAAATTAATTATTAAAGAACACAAACTTACCTAGAATAGCTGAATCATGTTTAGCTAATTCAGGTCGATCAACTTTTTCGATGTCAACAACTGCTCCCATTGCTGAATAGGTGTTACTTGTTTTTATCGTCGATAAAAAAAAGAGAATAATGTATGGTAGTCACTTTTTATATGTTGCTCTTATTTTGATTTATGTGTAACAATTTTAAGATGAATGATATATTTTTAACAGCAGAGATAAAATTCATCTAAAATCTTATCCATTTATTTAAATAAGTGACGTACGTTTCGCAATATTGAGTTGCATCATCAGGGTGTGAGTGTGGATTAATGGATGTGGCTGTGAGGTGGGTGCGGAGTGTCGATGTGGATGTCGCTGAAAAATCGAACTACACCCACACCCACACCCACACCCACACCCTAGGATTGTAAATCATCGACCAGGTTTATGATAAAATACACCATGTATACAGCTAGTACTTCAGTATATACGACTGTCAAGTCGCCATATTTGCACTATTTACAGCTCGTATACAAGAATAGTCATCAATCAGCTTCAATAGACAGAAGAACGTAATTTAGTATTCTTTTCAAAAAATGACTGCTTATCGAATAAATGAAGTACTTCTTTTTCATTTATAAATCTACCGTCTTATCTTTAGTAGTACATCAAACCATATATATATATTGTGTAGTATTATCAGCAGATGCAGAAAAGAAAAGCGCACATTTTGTAAACCTCAAAAACATGTCCCTTCAATCTTGGTTTTATCGTTCACTCTTTTACTTTCATGGGCTTATTACTATATCTGAATTTGTGCTTACTATTGTACTATTCTTCCTCATCCTTATTGCTAAACCTGAATTATTCTTTCAAATCAAGCATCCTGACGATCATGACTGAGAATTAATTAGGGTGTGGGTGTGCGTGTGGGTGTGGGTGTGGGGTGTGGGTGGTGCGTGGGTGTGGGTGTGGGGGTGGGTGTGGATGTGGTTGTAGATGTGAGTGTGGTGTGGTTGTGAGGGTTGGCCCGCTTTTTCATCCACACGCCACACCCCACACCACACACCCACACCCACACCGACACCCACCCACACCCACACCCACATCCACACCCCACCCACACCCAAATTTGGGATTTCTTAATAAATTTTTATTCTCTTTCAAACTAGCTAACTCATTTCAAAAATTAAAATCTTTGGCAACTCGTTTGGATCGTGATCTCCTGGACACTCTGTCTTAATCTCTTGGTCTTGGGCTATGATTACAAACATAGAAGGAAGTTTTTTACGGCTATGGTAGATATCCATTGACTATAATCCATGGATTTTTACTTCGTATAATCTTGAGATAAATCATGAAAATCTTGTCCTAAAGGAAGGAAAGCATATGAGATTAGATTTGACCAACTCCACTGAATCATATGTCGAAGGAAAGAAACTGTTGATAACTAACATTTTAGTGCTAGTGTCATGAAGTTTTTATCATATTTCAAAATCTAAAACTCGAAACAAACCAAGGAATCTTAGGATTACAAATTCTAATAAGTCATTGTATTAAAAAGCTGCCGAATGATAGATACTTTTCAAAGTTAAAACCATCTGATCACTAAAAAGATCCTTAAGAACACTATTCTAGAGGTGCGGTTTTATGTCTTTTTCATGAATGTTGCGAAAGTTTGAACTTGAAAAATGTGAGTTCGTCTTAATGTGATTCGAAGAATTTCTAAACTGTTTTTTCTCCCATTGAAACATTTTGCCTGTTGTTCCTCTACGAGGCTGGACGAAAAATAAATTGCATTAAAACATCAGTTGAACATTGCAAAAAAAAAATTCTCGAAAGCTGTTGAAAGTTATTATATGGCAAAATAAGAAGCGCCTATCGAATAAAAGCAGTTTTTATATTCATTTCATTCTTTTGGTCCGATCTCTAAGAGGAACAATAGGCAAAATGTTTCAATTAAAGAAAAGTCAGTTCTATGGATTCTTGGAACTGCACTTAGATAAACTCAAATTCTTCGGGTTCAAATCTTCGAAATATTGATGAAAAGAACATAAAACTGCACCTCTAGAATAGTGTTCTTAAGGATCTTTTAATTGATAAGATAGTTTTAACTTTGAAACATATATCATTCGGTAGCTTTTTAAAAAAGCTACGAAAGCAGAAATATCAAGACTTGAATGATTACATTTCCTATTTTAAAATATTTATTTAAAGATAAAAGTAGATAATAATTCTAGTAAATATGTTTAGATTTTGAAATACGATCAAAACTTCGTGAAACTAGCACTAAAATGTTAGTTGTCAACAGTTTTTTTCCTTCAATATACGATTTCGTGAAGTTAGCAAAAAGTAATAATGAATTTTTATTGATCTTTTATACATCTTCTCTTCTATATTTACCATTTTTCATCGAAATAAGTAGTATTGTACATCGGTATAAGACATAATATATATGAAAAGTAAAATTTAATATTTAAAAAAACGTTTTTTTTTTGTTTTCTTCATGAGTTGATGGAATTGACTAGAAACTAATTGAAATATTATAGTAATATTACCTAAATATAATTGTTTAGTTTCT
This sequence comes from Rotaria sp. Silwood2, assembly GCA_905329745.1. Lineage (NCBI taxonomy): Eukaryota > Metazoa > Rotifera > Eurotatoria > Philodinida > Philodinidae > Rotaria > Rotaria sp. Silwood2. The sequence continues at coordinate 269,097 of CAJNSZ010000074.1, read as the reverse complement.
TTTTTGACAATTTTGAAATGAAAATGGAGAGAATTTTTTCTGATTCTTCGCACTTTATTAATAAAAGAAAAGAAAAAAATGTCCGGTTGAAGAACTCATATTTATTGACTTTTACCTGTTTTTTTTTAGTTAGATCGGATTTTAGACGGGCATCGTATGGAATTTTGATTGGACAATGGCGTAGATCTCTAAGAACGTTTGAATCAATAAGTACGTAAATGAAATTGACTCATAAAGTAAGATCACTTTGTTTTTCATTTAGATCAGCATGTAGATGTTTAAAAAAAAATCTTTCTGAACTAATCGAACAATTAAAAGAACTTGTCTATTTGGAGATTTTTGGTGAAATTTTTGATGAAAAAGTTGAACCTTATCGTTTAATGGCTCAAGCTCGTTTTCCAAATAGTCGAATTGATGTTGAGATATCCAGATTTCGACTTTGGATATAATTATTATTTTCTAATATCACACAGGTATAGCGTAAAAATGACTAATATCTTTTCGTTTTTCTTTAATAATAATAAGAATTTATCTATTATTGTTCGTTATTTTGTTTCTTAAATAAGAAGTAAAATTTCAATCCATTTGTAATAAAACTTTTCCTTTTCAATAAATCTCATATATGAACACAATCTCTAATCAAAAATTATATTAACAACAGAAATATCATCTGTTATCTAAGTCTATAATTAGTTAAGAATATGTTAAAATGAATTCTACAAGAACAAGAAAACAATGGTAAGTAATACAATGTATTTTGAAAAATTTCCAAACTTTATTCTATGATATTCGAAGATGAGATATTTTCTATTTAATCTAAAATAATTCAAAACTATCGAAACCAATCCGTGCGTAGAATTTTCTCTATCCTAATTGAACTTTCTTTATTGTGAAAAAGTCGAGTTAAATAATACACACGACGCTTGGACAATATTTTTTCATTAATCTTAAAGCTCTGAAACCAGTTGAATACTATTTCATTTATGAGACGTATTTCGATATTATATATTTAATTCTAAATTTTATTGAGATATTAGATTCACACATATATATCATATCAAGTGAAAAATGACCATTAAAATGTATATGAATTCGTTCATGAATCATTTTATGATCACGGATTCTAGTTTTTCGGAGTTGCGAACTGATTTAAATATGTTTATAGTTTCTAAAAACTATATGATTTACTAGTCTTTGATTACCTAACGTTCATATTTTACACATCAATCAAGAATACAGTTAGAAATTCATACTAAGTCTATGGAACTTTCGATCGTGATGAAGTCAAACTTAGGAGTAACCAGAAACAATTAGTTTTTCATGATTTTTAACAATGAAATGACAATTCTCAAATCGAGAAAAATCGTTATCTTCATAACAGTCACTGTATATAAAAGTTTTTCTTTGAAGATCGACTGTTTGTAGTTGACCATATTGTTCTCTTTTTCTAAAGAAAATTAATCTTATTTTTTGTCTCTCATATACGCGACATGTCATAGGCAACTGCTCTAATAGTGTTTTTTTTTCTGATTCGTGAAGCATGACAGAGATTCTAAAGCACGTTATCGAAGTTATAATATAGATGATTAAGAAGCAAATATGTACTATATTAGAGCAATATTAGAATTTCGATCATGTTCTGAAATGATATGAACAATATTTAGACTTCTAATTTGAATGAAGTTGAATAGTTAGAATTTGAGGATAAACTTGTAATTCTCCTATACAAAATATGCCATAATAGATAATGCTGAACATTGTTGGTTCGTATCCAAATCAAGTCATGGTCATTATTAATCTAGTTTTGATATTTATTGATTAAGTAACAATAGCCAGAAAAATCAGAATAGATACAATAATTTTTACTTGACAACATTTTTGTGAGTAAATAACATGTTCGATTCATGACGCATTAATCTGAAAATTATAAATACTTATACAAAACTCGTTTCTTCAATGACATTTTCTAAACGAAATATTCGTAATTATCTTACATTAATATTGCTGATAATAAGAAACGCTTGAACATATCTATTACAGCCTATTGGCATGTTTGACTTTTTTCCTAAGTCTTTCACTAAAAGAATTAATAGTACTCTTGATCATTCTTAAAAAATTCTTTATTGATTACTTAGATAGTTACGTCTTAGTATAATGCTACTTTTCGAGATAGTACGGGGTTGGAAAAAATATTTTTCAAGGGGAGTAACGCTATAATTCCAAATAGGAGATATGATGAATTTTATACCAAATGAAAGCCCGTGAAAAATGGGATTTAGTGATGCTAAATAATAAGACTTTGAAGAACTTTCATATATCAAATCCTCAAAAGTTACAACTTTTCACCTATATAAGACGCGACAAAACTAGTTTATCGAGTAATATTCGAATTAAATGTGTTACAAAATAGTTTATTTTTTCATTCTTTAATGAATACAATCAATAATCTGTATGATGACCGTTAGCATTCTTAACTGCACGAAGTCGAGATGGATACGAACATAGAAGAGTTTCAAATAATTCAGTATCTTCGTTCATATTAGTTAAGACATTTGCAATATGCATTTTAAGTGTGTCTTCATGATATCGATTATATTCAGTTTCCGATAACATTTTTTTTTCAACTTCATCTTTGATTATTGATCCGATATGTTCTGCCACATTAAGATCAGGTGAATTTTCTGGTCAGATATCATTACCCCAAAATTTAACATCATTGTCTTGAAGCAAATGCTGGGTTTTATTTGCTAGCATACATGGTGCTTTATCATGAACAAATATAACTTCATCAGGATCAATAACATTATCTTCATTTTTTAAGAAGGGAAATACATTTTGAGTCAAAATTATATCACAAAAGTATTGACCAGTCCAAGATTCACCTTTATCTTTGATAACCCAAAGTAATCTTTTGCAAATAAACATTATAAAAACTCCTATACATGATTGATTTTTTACCATTTCACGATATCTTTCATCTTCTTCAATGTCTTCAATACTTCTCGCCCAAATTCGATCATTCTGATAATTTGGCCTACGGACAGTCCGGACATAAAATTCATTAGATGGTGCCAGATGAAGAAACTGTTCTACAGTCCAATCTTTTAACCAGTTGCATAGCTATAATCGGTCTGATATATGAGTTTCAGATTTTAACGGTTTTGGAATAACATGAAATGGTTTTAATCCTTCTCTATGGCGGTAATTATTAACTGTTCTTAGAGTGACATATTCT
>CAJNSZ010000074.1:191884-265804 GCA_905329745.1 Rotaria sp. Silwood2 | reverse complement strand
CCCCCCCACCCCCCCCCCCCCCCCCCTCTCTGTCTATTCAACCAACGGAATAGCGCGCATTCGGAAAAATAAGAAAAAAAAACACAATTTGTGCACGATTGCAGAAAAAAAGATTCATTACTTATTGTCATTGAAATTTTGATTCCAGCTGACTAAACAGGTACACTAATTGATGAGTAATCTTATAGCATATTTATACAAAATATCATTATGCAATTGAATGAAAAGACCCCTTTTTTAATTGGTATTCACGTTTATTATAACAAGTTAATGTACTTAATTGTGAAAAAAAGAAAGACTATATTGAGATATGTAGAAGAAAAAAAAAAGAACAACGAAAGAACAACGAAAGAACATTATTATAAATTAATTTAGGTGTATAAAAGATCAAACAGTTGAAATGGTATATATTGTCTGACATGAACTAAATGGAAACAAAAACATCATGAAAATGGTATCGAACTAATGCTACTTTAACTTACTCAACAGTTGAGTTAATACTTGTGCTCATAGTTGTAGATCACTCATTTATACACTCAATAAAATTTAATATTGCCTGATGTAGAACTAACTTGAGAAAAAAAAACAATGATTACTCTTTAATAGATGATTCTTACTTTCTCGCTAATAAAAGCGCTCACGATATTCATCAATAGATTTTATTTTGGACTATGACGGCTAAAAAGAAAAAATGGATCACATTAAGAAACATTAAATTGAAAGAAATAATATTTCTTTACCTTGAAATTCCATCCTTTATTCGGTGTGGGTTTGGTTGTTCTTCCTTTCATCCCGCACAGCCACCCACACCCACCCTTGACATTCGAATCTATTCGACAAAGCAATTCCTACAAAAAAAAAATTATGCCGGCTACATAAGAAAAACAGCTTATCTTTTTTTTTGTACTTTTGTTGAATTTATCGTATGTGTATTAAGATTATTACGAATAATTACTCTCCCATTATTCTATATTCAACACTACATTACATAGTACAAGCAAGATGAAAGAAGAAGCAGGATAAAAGATATAAGATAGTTGATAAACGAGAAACTAAACAATCATAAGTCAGTCATAACATAAACAAATAGTTCGATAAAAAGATGACAAGCAAGTAATGATGACTCACCGAGAAGAGAACGCGGGTGTTACAGTATGATTCATCAAGGTAGTATGACGAGATACCTGAAGCGAATGATGCAGTTACAGTATGATTACCTTTCATGTATATAAACAAGAGGTGTCTTTATTTTGCAACATTATACAAAAATGATATAATCATCGAATGAAAAGAACATCACTCAAAAGAGTATTTTAATGAGTCGATTTTAGGAACAAGACTTTTTTTCTTTTTCTGTGTCAATAGTGTAAGAAGGAAGTGACTCTTTTTTCGTCAATGTCGTCAAATAGCACAGTTGATGATTGCTCAATTTGTTTGAATGGTTTAGTACCAGGTGCACCTCTTTTAACATTGTCATGTAATCACAAGTTTCATTTTGACTGTTTGCTATCGCATGTTAAAGCACAAAACCACGAGTGTCCCCTGTGTCGAGCAACCATCGATATATCACTCATTAAACTATTAAAAGGTGCTAATAAGATGCCTTCACCACATCAAGCGCCAAGACCTGCTATTGTAAGTCATATCTTGTGTATAAAGAGTCTCTTATTAAAAAAAATTGATCTAGCCAAGAGATGAGATGAACGATCTAACAAAAACTGTAAACTTTTCTTTTAGGTTGTTCCTTCGGTAGAAGATCTAGTCGATGAAGAGGCTGTACGAACACTTTCTACGCGTCTGACGTCGGCTCAACAAGCTACCGCTTCGTCAAGTTCTACAGGCACATTATCAAGTATTACGACTACAACAACATTAGAATTTGCCGGTCAGCCATCAGATCAAGAAGCGAATATCTATGGATTAGTCACTGTGAAAGCACCTTCGATCATTTTACCATCGGAGAGTGAAGCCACTTCATCATCATTCTCTCGTGTGCCTATTGATCTCGTTTGTGTTGTTGATCAAAGTGGATCGATGAAAGGCGAAAAAATCACTTTATTGAAACAAACTTTAAACTACATTGTCGATCAGCTCAACGAACTCGATCGATTGGCTATTGTTTCATTTAATACAACAGCTTTCAATTATTCTCACGGTCTCACACATCTCAATCAACAAAAGTAAGTTCATCGATTCGACATTTGATGATTTTTTAATTTAAAGAGTAGCTAACTATCAGCTTTAGAAGACAAGGTCGAACTTTCCAAGAAAAAGAATTGTCTGTCAATCTATATAGTTTAAAAGTTATATAAAGTAACACGTAATTGTTTTTATTTAGGAAGGAGATGCTGAAAAAGTCGATCACTGAAAATGTCAAGGCTAGTGGTGGTACCTTTATTGGATGTGGATTAAGTATGGGTATTGAACTGTTCACTAATCGTCAAACAAAGAATCCAGTTGGTGGTTTACTTTTACTTACCGATGGGCAGGACAATCAAGTTCAGGATTATTCGAATTTAATGAAGACATTACCTGAAAGTGTTCTTTGTCACACATTTGGTTATGGGCCTGATCATACAGCGGCTTTACTTGTACAACTGGCGGAAGAAGGAAACGGAGGCACTTTTACTTATATAGTGAGTTGAACACAATTTCTTTCAGATTTAAATGATAAAGTATTGAATAGAATGAAGAAGAAGCTGTAGGTCCAGCATTTGCGATGACGCTTGGTAGTCTTTTTTCGTGTATAGCTCAACAAATTTGTATCAACATCGAATTCAACGGTGAATACAAAATAACTAATATTCATTCGAAATATAAATACGAACCAGAAAAACTTCCTTCATCGATGATCAGTTTTAAACTAAATGATCTCAATAGTGAAGAACGACGAAATCTCATTTTTCAATTATATGTGCCGAAAATGCATGATCAACAATCGATAGAAATGGTCTCACAAAAATCTATAACTTCAAGTCAACAACAAGAAGAACTTCAGTTCATCATTAATCATCAAATTGGTGAGTAATTTATTTTAAACTCATAGATATCTTCTTCAGTCTAAATCTAAAAATGATTTAAGGTCATGTGTCGATCACCTATTTGGATCCTCGCAGTGGTCTTACATTAACCACAAATTCTGTTCCCTTTGAACTTATTCGAGTTCCTCAACCATCGACCGAACTGCTTCAAGTCAATTACACACTTGATCTTCAACGAAATCGAGTAGAAACAGCACTTGTCTTAAAACAAGCAATGGAAGAAAATAACTATGAACAATCGATGAATTTGCTCAAAGATCAAATTGAAAAATTAAAGAAAAGTGTATCTGCAAAAGATCCATTTTGTCAACAATTAATCCAAGATCTTAAACATCCTTTTCGATCGGAACGTGACTATCGTTCAACACATCACAATACTTATATGCAACATTTAACAGAACGAGGCACATGGAGTTCTACGGCTAATGCCAGTACAATACATTATAGTACCATATCGCAAAATTCTCAAGTCGATCACTTTCGAAATTCACGACCTCTTAACTTACAAGAAAAGGTTAGTGAAAAGGAATAAAAGTAGCTCATGAATCAGGACGGTGATATAAACGGCAGGAGAAAAGCTGACTCGCTTGACCATGACCGTGGTGGAACTTGCGAAATTTTGCGTTTTTCGACAATTTAGTTATGTTTTCTAGAGTATAGATTTTACTAGACCATACGATTACGAGAGAAACTCCGCGTTGAATTTTCTCCTTGAAAACTGTTGTTTGAAGATTTTTTTTAAAACAAATGCATGGAAAATTTGAGCAAGAGAAACCTTGATTTTAAGGCTTGAGGATGATCACATTATTATTTATCTACACTCTCAAGATTTTGTTGTTCTTCATTTAGGATGGCAATTCGTTGGATTTAATTTTGTGTAAAGTGATGCGTATCCCTGAATATATTCTCGGAAAAATTACAGTAGCTGTAAGTTGATTATATATCGAAAATTATTAATTATTGATCATTCTTGTGCGTTTTTATCAGGTTCTTCATGATCTGAGCTCTTTGACCAAGGAATATCGAGGTATTCATTCACTTGTTTTCTTTCGATTAATTTGAATTTATTTCCATTTGTAATATCATTTAGAAATTCAACCATCGAATATTCTGATTAATCATCTAGGTAATACGTCGTAAATGGTTTTCTTTTTCATGATTGATTTTCTTTTCTAGGTGAAATCAAACTACGCGATTTTGATGTAAGTGGACAATTCATGGATTCACATATCGGTAACCGTTGTTACATGTCGGTTAGTATTTTTTATTCTATTGTTTTTGTATTAATCGATTGATTTATAGCCTGAACGGCTCGAAGGTGCACCTAAAGGAATAATGAATGATATTTGGACACTTGGTTTGTCACTTGTCGAAATGGCTGTTGGTCGATATCCAATTCCACCACCAACATCAGAAGATATTGATATATTATTCAAAGAAGATTCACATGGAAATCTGCCGCGAGTCGAAGGTTAATTAATTGACTGTTTGTGTTATTGTTGTGAAGAGGGTGTTGTTATTTCAGGATATGGATCTTATAAAGATTTGAGTATATTCGAAGTGATGGAATGGATTGTTAATGAAGCATCACCCAGCCTCCCACAAACACATTTTTCTCCGGAATTTTGCGATTTTATTGATCGTTGGTTCGTATATTCTGTTGGATGTATTTTAATGATTTCATTGTTTTTTCGTTGATTTTAGCTTGAAAAAGAATACAACAGAACGAGCTGATTTAAATACGCTCTTAGTGAGTGTTTTGTCTTTTTCTTGCACAATATCTCTTCTTGTTATTTCAGCATCATCCATTTTATAAACAACATGAACAAGAGAGTCAAAATCAAGAAGTCGTTGCTTGGATAGGGCAAATATGTCAACGTGATTTGGACAATAGACGACGCAGTGATGGTGGTAGTAGTAGCACATAAGTTAAACTGAAGAGCGAGTCAGATGTGTGATCTTTCGTTCATTTTCTATGTTTCTCGAATGAGAAAACAAACAAAAATATAAACGTCAGGTGTGGGTGAGGGTGTGAGTATATTAGTTCTCGGATCCGCATCCCACACCTGTATCTTCACTTACATCTTACCTTCAAAATGGTTGAAGCGATTACATTTATACAGATTGTTGTCATGACAACATAGTCTATTCAAACAAGAATAAATTTTTAATTACGCTCAAAATTATAGAAGCTCATACAGAACAGGAACGCAGTCTCAAGATTATCGCTTTCCAAACACATTAGAAGTCGGGTGTGGGTGTGGGTGAGGGTGTGGGTGTGGGTGGGTGTGGAGATTGGGTGTGGTGGGTGTGGGTGTAAGTGTAGAGAAGATTTATACACACACTCACACCCTTTTACCAATGAACTGACTATAACTCGTGAATATGACTTAGATTTGGGAAGATATTTTAACCATAATATACTCTAGCCAAGACTGGCATTCTCTGGAATTCTGGTTGAAATAAGACGAAAAATAACAAAGTTGGTTTCTGAGGGGCCCCTAAATAAAAACAAACTGAGCAAACAACGACAAAAAATTTACCATCATCGGTAATAAACAGAACAAAAAAAAACGAGGAAGAAAAGCTTACTATTGCAGCTGCTTTGTGAATGAAATGTGGAGCTTACATATTCCATATGAGCTAGCAGATAATCTAGTGCAAATTGTTTTTTTTTGTGTAATGAAGTATACTTTTAAGTTTGGAACAAGTGAAGTGAAAGATTGAGATATTGTGCAAGAAAAAGACAAAACACTCACTAAGAGCGTATTTAAATCAGCTCGTTCTGTTGTATTCTTTTTCAAGCTAAAATCAACGAAAAAACAATGAAATCATTAAAATACATCCAACAGAATATACGAACCAACGATCAATAAAATCGCAAAATTCCGGAGAAAAATGTGTTTGTGGGAGGCTGGGTGATGCTTCATTAACANCGGCCTCTCGAGAAGTCCGCAGCGAGACAAAAAGAAAATCAACATGTCTGTCATGGTCAATAGGGGAAGAGGATCGGTACAGTTCTCACCAGCTATTTCAGCGCTCCATAACAATCATACTTCATTAAAAAATCAACACTTATATGAATCGTGCTGAGTATTGAATTTGCTATGATTATGTCCATAAAAAACGCAATAAAAGTCCTTTTTAAGTGAGAAAATACCCAGTGAAAAAAAACTAAAATAGGGAAAGGATGTGGGTGTCCTATTACATTAAAATATACTCACACTCACACCTATACCCAGTCCCATCTTATACAACGTGTAGTAATTGTAGTATAGGATGAAATTGAACGATTTACTGTGAATAGTTTCTTATAAATGAATATGTCGAGAATGCCGGCACTATATACGTACCTTATTTTTAGTTCTAGCTCTTATCTCTTCTTATATATTGCCTACGCGAGCGAAAGAGCAAAAAACAAGACGAGACAAGAATACTGTCTATGTAGATGAACGAGAGTATTTGCTTTTTGGCTTTTTTTCACGCTGGTCTATCTATAATATGGTTACTTGATAACTTTTTTTTATTGTTCCTTCTCCCTCGCATAAGTTAAACAAATCGAAATGCAGGCACAGAATAGAAAAGGCAAAATAGACAGCGACGAAATGTCGGACGTATTTGTTTATAAGACACTATTGACATGATATCTGTTATATTTACTTCTGAAATATTTATATATTTCAATTGTTCAAAATTTTAATAAGTAGCTTGAGAAATAAAATAATATAGTAGTTGATTGCATATCTAGATCGAAGAATTTTGTTTTTATTTTCTAAAATAATCTTTCTTCAATCTATCATCGATCTGTTCTTTTATTGCTGATACATCATGGCGTATTCAAGAATGAAATACTGAAAGATGGTTTTGCAAAAGAGAAATTAGAAGATCGATATGAATATGAAGGAAAAATTAAAGATGATAAATTTCATGGTCTTAGAAGTCTTTCGATTAAAATAGATGGTCTTAAATAAATTGGTAATTATCATTTTAGAAAAAAGTCATCTTAAATTTATAACGGAATAGCAATATGGAAAAATGACAGTTGTTTATTTGAATGAGATCGAACAATACTATAAATGCCAATATGATGTATTTTGCAATAGTTTAGAATCTATAACTTTATCAAATGATGATAGTAGACAAAAGCGAAGAGAATATTTTCAATATTTAATCGATTAGGGTGTAGGTGAAAATGAGAAACACATCTACACCCACAACTTTCCAAAGATCCACCTTCATAATCTCATACAGGGTGTTCCAAAAGTCTGCCAAAAAAGTCAATTCGCATAACTCAACTATTTATCAAACTTAATCAACTGGGCTTCTTTTTTTCAATTGATAGGTATCACTGTGAAGTTTTTATTTATACGGACAAACCTCACAAATACGGTTCAAAGTAATCGCTGTCGGCTGAAATACAAAAATCAGTCTTTTTTAATTTAAAAAAAAACATTTCGTAATGTTTCTCTTTTAATGCTTCAATTTCTTGTATTTTTTTAATGCCATTTATTTTGATCAGATCTAGGACTATCGTTTATATGCATTGGTTTTGATATGTCACTTGCAAAGAGAAACATGTGATGTTATGTGTGTAATGATCAAGCAGCTTATGAGATCGATTCACATTCTCCAAGTCAACAGCCATCGTTCGAAAAGTTAAAGTAATCTTATAGGTTTCATAATTATCTGGCTTGACGCTATTAAGCTTTTTTTGCAGCGATATATCAAAGCCAATGCATATAAACGATAGCGCCAGATCTGGCCAAAATAAATGGCATAAAAAAAACAGACGAAATTGAAGCATTAAAAGAGAAACATTACGAAGTGTTTTTTTTTAAGTCAAAAAAGGCTGATTTTTGTATTTCAGTCAATAGTGATTACTTTGAACCGTATTTGTGAAGTTTGTCCGTATAAATAAAAGCTTTACAGTGATACCTATCAATTAAAAAAAACTAGTTGATCAAGTTTGATAAATAGTTGAGTTCTACGAATTGACTTTTTCGGCAGACTTTTGGAACACCTTTCACGTGCATAAACGAACATACATTTCATTTCATAGGTGATTACATTGCACTCGTCAGCAAAACTGGCTTCATCATCAATAGTAAACTCGTGGACAGAATGGGGTGCATTAGAACTTATATGTATAGGCACCGCCGAGGGTATGTGCTACCCAGATGATACCCCTTCTTATCCATGGCATACAGGTCCCCCTAGTCTACGTCGATATATTCGAACGATTTCAGGTCCACGACCTTGTCGTCGTATCGAAGCAGCGCAAGCTCAGTTGGACAATCTTGCTGATTTACTTCGAGCTGAATCCATCGTAGTTGCAAATTCAATTGATGAAATATTTGATGAGGATGTTGGACAAGTTCTCAGTCGAAAACAAACATCAATAGCTGACAGTTCACAAACAAATATTAATGATAATATTATTCAAAAGAATAAAATTGATGTGTGTCGACCACTAAACTCATCACAAGAACCACTTTGTTTTAATTATCAGCTAGCCACACCTAATTTCAAAACCCAATATCAGTTTGGTCTTGCATGTCCACGAGATATACTGATCACGTTCGGTGATACTGTGGTAGAAGCACCTACGTCTATTCATACTCGGTATTTCGAATCTGAGTACTATAAACCTCTCCTTTATTCTCTATGGAGACAAGATTCAAATATGAAATGGCTTCAACCTCCGAAACCTACATGTTCACTAATAAAAATGTTTCACGATGTCGACTATTGGGAAAAGGTAAATACAAAAGATTACAACAAATCAATTTTTGCCAACAGTGGCTATAAGACAAACTTGAATGAAAATGAAATTGCCTTTGATGCTGCCGATATTATACGTATGGGAAAAGATATTTTTTATAAAAAAGCTGCATCAGCGAATAATCAAGGTTTATACTGGCTTCGTCGCACGTTTCCTCATCTTCGTTTTCATATGATGCATTTTCCAACCGATGGTAGTTATCATTTGGATGTTTCACTTATACCATTACGACCACCAACATCAGGCTCACATGGTCTTATACTTCTCAATCAAAATTATCCACCATTGGCTAGCGAAATGAAATTATTTACTGATAATGATTGGCATCCAATATGGGCACCTTCATATTCCACCAATGATGTACCTCCGCTTGCTTTGTGCACCGGCAATCTTAATACAAATATACTTTCACTCAATGATCATAGTGTAGTGATTGAAGAATGTGAGACATCACTCTATCGGTTATTACACGATGAACTTGACTTCGATGTTATTACGTGTCCTTTTCGGGTGCTCAACGAATTCGGCGGTGGTGTTCATTGTGGTATGAATATAATATATCTTAAATCAGGATTCAATTTTTTTTTCGTACAATTCTTCTAACAACCAGTTGCAATTCTGCTTACACTGGTTTCAAGTAGCATCTAATAAGCTCTGCTGATTTTAGCTGTCATCTTTCAAAATTAACCACATTATCCTAGAGATATTGCTCACTTATTGTCAATGATTCACTATAAATTCGTTGAGTCCTAAACAAATCTATCGTGATTCGCTTCTAGATCGATAAGGATATAGTTTTTGATGGTTTCCGATAGAACTCAACAATCTCTATCGATTTTAGATTTTAATTTTTAATTCGATCTTAATATGGGAGAAATTCGCTATTTTGAAATCAAATCACTCATATTCCAAAACACGCGGTTTTTACCGAATCTAAAAAGACTTGTCCAGTAAATATAAAAGAAGAGTATTTTATGGTTTGATATCAATACAGTTTCATAATGAAATCTGTAAGGATAAGCGGTAGGAAGAGTCCCGTACGGACGTATATAACAACAGTTTTCCTATCGATCTCATTTGAGATTTGCACTATTCCTCTTATATCTAGCTTCTTCAAATTTTGGAACTTTGATTCTAAAATATTGCATACTTTTCCTACTTATGCCTTTGAAAAACTTTTTTTTCAATTCCAACTCCCATCCCAAAAATTTCAAAACCTTTTTACAGTGAATGAGCGACATTTAATAACTTGCTGATGAAAACAATTTCAACAACTTTGATGATGTAGGAAATCTTGTCCTGTTGACTAGTATTTTTAATTTTCTACGGTAGTTGTTCATTCGAATATTCCATGTAAAAGATGTTCCATCTATTTTTTTTTCGTTTTTTTGCAACCTAACGCTTTTCTATTAGTTCTATAGCCGATTTTTTTACCTTTCATTCGCTCGTTAACATATGGAGAATAAAGCTGCTGCCAATAGTAGGTAGTGAATTTTTTAACGAAGGTTGCAGTTAGAAGAACGGAAAACTTGCAGCCAAAAACTGTTCTTTGAGCTCCGACCAAGGTCGCATGTACTCGAGGTTCGTTCATTCATGCTGAAAAAAAAATTTCAAAAGGGAGATTGGGGCAACTATTCCTTGCATCCTAACATCAAATCAACCACTTATTATTGCTGTGTGAAAAAAGAAAAACTTTGTCGAGACACGCGCTGCAACTTCAACTCCGATTTTTTACGTCGTCGAAGTCGAAGACGAGTTTTGGAATACTCTGAAGAACTTTTGGTGAATGTTTGATAGCTTAAATTAGCTCAAATACTCAGGAGAGCTTCGTTTGACTTCATTTTTTGAAATACTCATTTGGAATGTTTTGGCCTATAGTAGACCCGTCCAAAAGGTATTTTCCCTTTTCGTCAGAGACATTTTTTAAAAAATGGCTAGGAGTGGGATTTAATAGATGCAGACTATCAAGCTCTATCGACTGACAATATTTTCCACCAAAAACGACGCTCAAAATGATTGACAGTTGAACAAAACCTGCTTTGATAATATCCTACGAGGAAAAACTCGAATATTGACTTTTAATATTCTACATGTAGTAAAAGCTGTATTCATTATTTTTTAATTTCTCTTATAACCTTCTTTGTTGTTTGCACAGTAACATGGGATATCCGTCGGCAAGACTCATGTACCGACTATTTTTCAAATCAGAATTATGAACTCGAATGCCAACTGGATCTTGACAATTATTTTGATCAAACATTATTTACGGACGATAATAAAAACAAACCTTAAGTCAAATAACTTACTATCTTTTATGGACAAAAACTTTCAGTGCCATTTCTTAGCTATCACTTGAATTGCTAATTTCAAAAAAAGTATAAACATTTATAGTTCCTAATAAAATAATTATCCTTATATGAACGTGACATTACTATGAAATGAATCTTGTACTCATTCGAATACGTATAGAGAAGTCAGGTATCAACGATTAAAAGGAGTAAATCAAGAACGATGGGTGTGGGGTGTGGGTGTGGGTGTGGGTGTGTGGGTGTGTGGGTGTGTGGGTGTGGGTGTGGGTTGGGTGTGGGTGTGGGTGTGGGTATGGGTGTGGGTGTGGATATGGGTGTCAGAGAATGGTAGTTGGACACTCGCAAGCACGACCCACACCCACCCACCCACACACCCACACCCACACCTCTTTTTTTCGAGATTTTCTTGCAAATATTACCTTTCTACCCCCACTCCCTAAACTCCTTACCCCTCCCTGTTAATCTTAGACACTTCGCATGGCCTCCGCCCATACCTACAACTTAAAAAAAGACTGCCGAACCCCAACATTTTTCAGGTGAAAATTTGAAAAAATTGAAGTACACTTTACAAATAATTCTGCTGTGTCCAAGAAAACGAGATATTTCTATAATAACTCTTCTAGAAGTGAAAAAAGAGACTATGAAACTATACTGTTGTGTAGTACTCGTGGGCTATCTATCACAAAATAAAACAATTCGAAGAGCACTTGTATAGAACGTGATATGTGTGGAAAAATGTTTCCTAGTTGTTTTGCAAACACCTGTATATTTACTGCTTCTGATAACATGCATCGTATACATGTTATCATTAGAAAAAAGGAAGTTATGTGTCGAAGATGTATTTGATAATAAAAATAAGTTTTTTTGGTATCATGATATTGAAGTGTCTTATAAATTTGTTGAATAGTATGTCTGTATACACAGATTTTCAAAAGGATAACGTTCCCAAGCGCGCATATTAGCTTTAGATATTGCTATAATTTAGTATATTCATTCATTTGCTATTATGTTAAAATACAATCCACACTTTGGACTTTTACGGAGTCGTATTGACAAGTTTCCTCGTGCAGATTTTATTACTGAGACGATCAAAAAATACATAGTATAAAATTGTTTTCTACAGGTTTTAGGATTTGTCGGATCATATGTAAAACCGACTTCTTTATACAAGTACAACTCGTCTCGATCTAAGCACTCAAAATGAATATATTGTTAGTTGGATAGACTCATTTCTGGCGTATCAACTTATGCTATATTTGCCAGAGGCATTTTGACTATTCTGCTCAGATAAATGACTTTCACAATTAGCCATTGTGTCAACGCCTGTATATATAGAGCTGTAGGACAAGCAGTACTAGTGATGTTATATGAGAAAACAAAGAAAAATATAAGTTTCGTGAAACTCGAACCCACAGTCTTCTTCTATTCTGACATATGCCCTAAGCGAATTAGACAAGAAGGAACATATTAATCTTTGTTTAGCCATAGAGTGTAATTCATCACTGATGCTAAAGCATTGTAGGTAAAATCCTACAATAGCATATTTACTCACACTTGCACTGTTTGGAAATGTAGAAGCCCAGCTCTTACAATAAGGTAAGCAAGTTGAAGAACAATCGCTGGTATAATTGCATGAATATGATGTCAACGATGAGTTCATGCATCTCGAAGCTAGTCTAAAATCTTGGATCAAAGCATCTGTATCATAGTTTCGTGCTGAACAATAGCCTCTATCAATGTTTAGAAAGCGAAAAAGAGCAAGACTCTTTTATAAGAGAATTGAGCCGTACCCATTTGAATTTTGGAATGCCATATAGTTTCTGTCATTATCTATTTTGATAGCTTCAAATGAGCTGTTGTAGTAAGAATTGTTTTCATGGATGTCATACATGCGATGATGTAAATCAAAAGAAGTCTTATATTCAGTTACGAATACGGAAATAATGAACAAGGATTCCATGCTGCAAGTTAATGAAAGATATGGGATTCGAGAGCAAGTCGACGCTTTTTTAGTTATCTACTATTTAATCCTTTCTATTCCGAGGTTACTTCTGTCTCATAAAAAGCAGTCACGTTTAAATTGACGGCCAAAACCGTAAGCACTTTCGTGTTTGAGAGCGAGTAGCAGCTACCTTTTTTCTCGATACTAAGTCGTTCCCGCACAATCTACGTATCTCTACTCTGAAGAAACTTGTCAATGCAGCCCAAAGAGCTACCAAAGTGTGGATCTCACAAACTCTAATTGTTATAAATTTACGATATATTGTCAAATGTTTTAAAACAATTTATTTGAACAGATGCCACATGAATGAATAAATCAAAATTATAACAATTTTTATAATTGATAGGCCCACTCTGAAATTTAATCATTTCGAACATGTTAGCATGTATAATTACTTTCCTATCAATTAGTTTAATGCACTTAATATCGTTACACTGTAACAACTTATTTGTATTATCAGATACATCTGTAACATATGGCTTCTATTTTCCTACTAATAATATATGTATTATGTATGCCATAGGAAACAGAAAATGTAATTTAATTCTTCATTTCGTCGATTTGACTATCGTATTAGCCTGTTATTCACATTGATTTGATGGCTGGGTAAACTATCACGCACCTTACGCTTTCTTTCGTCGAATTTCGACTTATATTATTGAGTTTTCCCTAAACTTCGACTTAAATCAGCTCATATTTTTCTATGTTCTTCGTAGTCTAACTCTACGAGATGAAGAATAAGACCGCTCTATTGATTGACACCTACGATAAGACCCTTTCGCTGCATGGAAAACCAAAACCCGCAATATTTAGACTAAACAGTTAGAATCTAGAGTTGCAGAATGATCTGAGCGCTGATAGGGTGTAAGTGTGGGTCTTCTCTTCATCTATACAATATCCATCCACTCACTCCCAAATCTATTATCCTTCGAGAGCAGTTGACATGGAGAAACAGTGCTATATCATTCTAAAACTAAACGCCTTTTGTTTTTGCCTTAAGGTTACTGCTGTAGTTTTTATTGTATTTCATCATCATCTCAACATTTAGAGGGCAAAGTAATAATTAGGATATGGATGCAACTGTGTCGGTTTGGCGGGTGGCTGTGTGTATTATCTGTTCGTATTCTCCTTCCTCACACTTATACCATACCCTAAAATATGAACATTTAACTCAAATTTTTCTCTAGAACTGTTTACAGAATAGTCAAAGTCATCTCGTTTACAATGCAGCATCTAACTTGACTGTTTCTTCGGTGATAAAATCTTCCACAGCCCATTTGATCAAACCTATGTATCTCAGTGTCATGACACTTTGTTCGGTGTCCATCGGTAGCCCAGATATAGTGCCGATGAAAGCTGTCTTTGATTCTTTTGAACAGAAGCATTTTTTGAGAACACGGGTCAAAACACTCCCACGAAATGGAATAACTTTCGACTCAACTGCTGCAGCACGTATACAGTCTTGTAAAGTGGCCAGGCTACGGTTGATTGAAGTGGAATCCTTAATCTGATCACTGTTTCCTTTGTGATATAGAGAATCTTGCTGTCCTTCATTGCCTGCTAAGTCGACAAAAATGATTGTAGAAAGAAGCTCTCCATCCTGTAAGATATTGGCAGCCATGCGTACGCGAACAAAATAAATAAGATGAGATCGAGATGACTCTGCGTTGCGAGTAGTCGCTTGCGTTCGCCTTATTGTCATAGCTCGCTTGATATGTGTATCCAGTTGAGTGCTATTATCACACGCATATTCCTTTGCTCCTCTAAGATGTACTGTTCCGTGAATGTCATCGCGAAAGTAAACAAGTGCACCATTGTTGTACAGATCGCAAACATTGTCTTTTGAAACAATAAATCCTTTAGTTCCCGCTACGATTTCGACAGCAGAAATTCCAATACGTATATCATATTGTGAATTTTCAATAAGGTAGAATAAATCTTGCGCAAATTGTTCAGCAATTCCACTGATAGTATGCGATTTTCCTGTTCCAGTCTTGCCGTATAAGAAAATTGTGGAATCAACAGGTACCGTATCTTTTCGGGGAATCGACTGTGCAATCACTTTTCGAATAACATTGTACACATCCTGATTGGTTGAATACTTTCCGAAAACTTCATCTAGATGGAAAGTTGTACGCTTAATCTCAAATTTGTTGAGTCGTAGGTTTCCAGCGTGTACAGTCACTGAATCATCGGTTGTAGTGACACATTCGTATACATCGTTTCGAAGACTTTCTTGTTCGAGAAATGGTCGAACACGCGCGCAAATTGTGAATCGATCGGATATATCAACACGAACTGGCACGTGAATCGACGGTACAAAACGCGAGATTGAACCAAGAAAAATATCACGATAAATACTTCTGATTCTTGCTTTGCTGGATGTAGATGTGGATACTGCTGCCAATGCTTCTAGATTTCTTTTCGCGTGAAAATTTGAATTAATTTTTCGAGAGCTACCCTGAAAGGCATTTAGTCTCTGGCCATACATTGGAAAATGTACCTAGTATAAATTCAATAAAAAATATGGAAATATTCAAGATATGTTATGTGATTGAAAGCTCAAGCCTCCATTGCCCTATACACTATGATAAAGGCTTACAGAAGAAAAAGATTTTCTCCAAGATTAGTTTTCATTAATTTTACTCGGGAAGTTCTTGGTAAAATTGTGTGCCTCATATCTCATTTGTTTCAAGGCATATGGTTGAAAAATGTACTCTTTCCTGTCTTGTTTTTTTCTGTTCTAGGAAGCCTTCCGTTGGCTCTCAGGTAAATACCCCTATTTTCTCTTAAGGGTCACCACTCTCTAGAGCCATCAGAATAAAATATTTTTCTTCCATTTGATTTTGATGAAGCTTTTCACAAGTGTTGGACATACAAAATTTTGTTAGCTCTCTCGGTCACGATTCCAAAGCTTTCTAGAGTTGCACATGAGAAACCATCCTTCCTTGTAATATTCTTTTCTTTTAGCATACATCAAATTAAAGATATTGATTTTAAAGTAGTCACCTAACTGAAAAGCCTTTTCTTAATCCTCTAGAGATCCAAGATGCTCCAAACTCGTGAAAGATTCCTTCAGTTTTTCCAAAGTTCCTTTTTTCTAAGGAATTCAGACCTAATTCAGTAAATTGATATTCATCAGATCGTGCAGAATGCAATGCTCCTTCAATAAAAACAACTTGTTTTCATCGAAGAAAAAACTTCAGAAAACTTGAAAGGATCTTCAAAAGATTTGGAACATCGTGGACCTTCAGAGGATTAGGAAAAGACTTTGCAGTTAGATGACTAGTTTAAAATCAATATCTTTAACTTCAGGTGTGCTAAAAGAAAAGAATATTATAAGGAAGGATGGTTTCTCATCTGCAACTCTGGAAAGCTTCGGAATCATGACCGAGAGAGCTGGAAAAATTTTATATATCTAATACTTGCGGAAACTCTCATCAAAATCGAATGTAAGGCAAAAAAATTTTACTCTGAAGGAGTGGATATTAAATATTGCGATAGTTGGCGAAAGGAGACGTAATATTGATATATGATATGAAACTTAAGACTGATATCAAGTAAAAGAAATTTAAAGAAAAAGAAACACTTTTGCAAAGCAATCATACGGAGGCTAAGATGAATGTCAGTTCTATCTGATTATGCGACGACTTCCTCTTGAAGGATCATCAAGTATTGAGCAAACTTTCATCTGCAAAAAAAAACCTTTTGTGGCGATAAAAACTTTTATGGACTCGTTTACTGAGGCAAGACCAATACGTACATACCAAATCAGATATTATAGACTCGAATGTTTCAATTGTTTGTAGATCTCCACATTGTTGATGAAGAGTGTACTCGTATGCTCTATTAACAACGATTGCCTGTATCAAGATTCGATTTTATTGTTTGGTGAAAGTGACTCATACAATGAAAGTTATTCTGTTTTTTCTTTTCTCTTCTCTCATACGCGTTGTTTGTTGTCAGGCAAAAACCTCTATTCTACATAAAATATTTTGATAGTCAGCGAAAGACGACATAATATATTCCTCGTTCAAACTAACGGCACAGTTTATTTCTTCGATTTTTTTCCAACACTATTGTTGTTTGCCATCAAATTTGTACCATAGCTAAACTGATTGTTACTCTATCTATTCCTAAAATTTCACTCATGACTAACGAAAAATCTGCTGAAAACGTGTGGGATGTAGCGATGCGTGTGTTTAATGATCTGCTCTCAACCATGACTCACATCCATATCTTAATATTACAGCAAGCAAAAGGATAAATTTAGAAGTATAAGGACAGACAAAAACAAAGAAGATACTGACAAAAAAATCGGATGTTTTAGTGAATTGGAAGAGTTGTATAGACTTACGGAAGGAATTGGAATTCTGAAATTCATTGCACTCATTTTTAAGAAAAGGTAATGGATTTGGTTAGAAGACGGCTAGGAAAGAACCTTTTGTAAACTCTGGTAATATGACTATCCAAGAAGTAGAAAAAAAATGAACAGATCTTAATGATGTATGTGAGTATTTGGCCGTTATGCCCTTTTTTTTGAAAAAAGTGCATGAAACTTTTGGAACCCTTTAAACAGATTATTAGAAGATTAATCGTTCTCAGAAGAGCAACGGCTCAGTACATCTGATGTTACACCAAATATGAAATCAAATTAAAAGAAAAGAATTGTTTTCAGAAGAAATTAAAGTTGATTTAGAGAGTTTGAATACTGCTGTACACAGCGACGACTTTTTGACTACGAATGAAGATGAAGAAAGAAACAAAAACCGCACTCACATTCACACCTAGACCCAGACTACGCCCTCTTTCTCTCTTAGATATATACTTGTTTTCCATTGTAAACAAAAAAAAATTCTATCAACTATACAAACAGGGCAATTATTGTTCAAAGACGAATGTGGAAAATTACTGAGCTATGTATATCGATATTGTGATGGCAGCTGTTAAGATTCAAGCAATACCTAAATACTTCTACTGTGGTAGCTAGTCTTGTCCTTCAAAGTTGGCAGTAGTGTCGACAATCTTTTCGAAACAACCTGTATCACGAAAAGAAAGACAATCGTCGATGATGATAAAGGTGGGCTCAAAGTTTATGCTCTGACCGATTTCATTATACTTGATGTGCATCGAATGAGGCAAGATCAGGTACGATCGTGTCCGCCGAAAAATGTGTTACCGTTATTAATCAGTTGAATGAGTAAAAAAAGATATTTAGCAACTCCTAGCAGATATAAGCTGGCATTATTACGTCATCTGTAGATGATAATGATCGAATCGAAAGAATATGAATAGGAGTGAAGAAATCTTATTGCTTTGAATTTCATTGTATCAAAATGAGAATCCGATTGTGTTCATGTAATTCGTTACTTTTTTTCTCAAATTTCGGATTAATCAAGAAACATTCATGATTGAAATCGATTTTCATAATAGATATTGTACTTTTTTCGAGTCTGAAATACGAATTTATAAGAAAATAAGGATCTTTTTTTGAATCAAAAGTCAATTTTCTGAGAATCCTTATAAATTTAACTTAAATTTAATATAATCATCATATATTCTAAACCTATCCATGTTAAAAGCTGACAGCTAAAAGTTGTACTGTTCTGTTATAACAACGTATGTATTCTGAATGATCTTTGTACTGCATGTTAAGTGTAACTTATCACATAGAAAAATTAAAGTTCCTTGTTGAATATGACTGAAATAGGGAGAACAACCAAGATTAAATCGTTGTCACTTGTGACATGATTGACTACATACAGGGTTTCCATTGAATTCGCTCATGCTACTAAGTAGTAATGCCTGTCCCACTACATATGCAGTATGTTCAACTTACACATTGTGAAAATAAAAAATTAACGACCTCAACATCATTGAGTAATGAGTTAAAGTAGAAAAATTCGAAGCACCAAAAACGTTTCGTGCAATGCCATATGATGGAGTAAAATGATTGTATGCTTAGCGGAAATCCAAACAGAAACAACATCCATCAATTTGAATGAAACTAGCGTGCATGTGGGCGCAAATTATAGTGTGCGTTGGTTTTTTTCTCCATTCACGTTCTAGTTGTTTTAGAAAATATTAGTTTTGTGTCGTAAAAAAATTGTTCTTTCAGAAAAATAAATGATTATTTGAACTACTCTAATAAATTATCGAGAAAAAGAAAAAAAAATTACTTAATACAGTCGAAAAACGATTGCAAGTAAATACTTACCATTTGAAAACAGCAGCTAGAAAACTTTCCAATAAATGAGCATAACCTTGAAAGCCATCAAATTCAGTTGACACTACTCGCTCTGTTTTTGTGTTGTTTTATTTTTATTATGCAATTTGATTGAGAAAAATGAACTAGAGCAACTATTCAAGGATATATGGTAAGATGTCTAGGACCAATTACTCATGCTTTCTATAGCAGATTTGACATTCACTGATGCACTTTGATTATCAATATTGGACAATGAATTCTTTGGGATTATAATATATGACACGACTCAGAACTTTATTCTGATTCGAACGTTCAATCTCTAGTTTGAAGTAAATTGCGTTTCGTATTATTCATGTAAAAAACAAATAATGCTTTTTCAACATAGATTCAGTCTTGATTATTTTACCTCTCTGTTTCTCTGTTCGAAAACTTGAAATTGTATTAAGTAACATATTTTTAATTTAGGTTTCTTTCCTGCGCTATTATATATAATCCATGTCGTTAGTAAGTTATTTTTGTGCTTTGAATTATTTCAATGTAGAAAGATTTATGAGTAACAAAAATACTCAAAATAAACTATTTTGGTCTTAACATCAGCCAGAAGTTGGCATAGTAGCCATGTACGCTCACGAAGAATATACTTATTTTAAGTTATTTTTTAATGTTTGTTTGAAATCATCTTTATCATGTGTCATAACAAAAATAAGAAGCTTTTCAATCAAAGATTATTCGAAATTTCTATCCAAGAATTTTTGAAGTAAACTCATTTTGTTTAGGCAATCATGAATACTAATCTAAATATTTGCAGTAGGGAAGTTTAAGTGATTTTTAGCAAAACTTTGATCATATTCTGATTTTGAAAGAAAAATTCGATTACGTAACAGCTATGAAACTTCTTTTAATATTTTATTCGTTCAGTACAATGTGTTTTGCTCGTTGTTGCAGGATTTTAATACATATTTATTATAGTTTTCATTTTTGATACTTTTACTTTCGTTTAAAATAAAGCAAATGAACTCATATGATGGACAAAATACTCGCGTATATGAAAAGAAATTAAAAACACCTTGTATATTATCACAGAAAAGACTGGAAACAAGAATTAAATATTCCATGACATATTGAAACTAACTACCTGCTACCTATTACAAAACGTTCTGTTCTTATAGATCAACGACTTCAGAATCTAGTGCACTCTTTCCTACTTCAAGTCAATGCTTACAAGAAATTATCTGAAGTCATTCTTAGACATCTCATCAGCACTTCACATAAGACAAGAATGATATCAAGGCTTGAAGTGTAGATAAACAATCGATCTGCATATAAATATATGCAGCTAAAGAGTTGAATACTCTATGTTTCTTAACTATCTCATTCGCATGAAAAAAAAAACGAATTGTTGTTCCATTGAACCAACTCTCCGAGTTCTGCACTTCTGAGTCTATTCGATAAACTAAAATTTGATCTAAGCGTTCACGCAAATATTCTTAATAGTATGTTGAAATTCGAGAAATTATTCTAAAGTTTCTGACAAAAAAAGTTTTTAAAGTTTGTTGCTAATAGTCCAATTAGTGGTAAGAATTATCTAGAAAGAAACTGATCAGCTCGTAGAACCGATATCGAATTTTGACGTTAGTAATATTGGATTTCTTTTTATCGTTCTACGATTTTGTTCAATACCTTTTATTTTGAGCAATGACAGGTGATTCTACAATTCATTGTAGTTATTTAAATGAAAAGTGTAGAGCAAAAAATATTGTGACTGTAATAGATCGTTTCTGCATACTATTTCGTTATCAATACATCGTAATGATGAATAGCCTACACATTTTTTTCGATTCTTTTCATGACCATAAGCGAAAAAAATCAAGTGAAAAATAAGCATAACACATTCTGTTTGTTCTACAGAACGGAGAAACGCACTATATAATATACATATTTTTCATTAAAATTGTTTTCAACAAAATGTCAACAAAAATTTCTCCGCTGACACAAGGTGATGGATATGGAATTGTCGTGGGTTTCGGAGCGCTCTTCGCTGTGGGTATGGTTGCCGCCACTTTCTGTTTAAAACGATATCATGGCGAAGCAACAGATTCAAGTGAAGGCTTCTCGACAGCTCATCGAACAGTAAAAACAGGTCTTATTGCATCGGCTGTCGTCTCTTCATGGACATGGGCTGCTACTCTTTTACAATCGAGTTCAGTCGCCTATTCCTATGGAATTTCGGGCCCATTTTGGTATGCAAGTGGAGCAACTGTACAAATAATTTTATTTTGTGTTATTGCCATTGAACTCAAGCGTCGAGCTCCATTTGCACACACATTTCTAGAAGTTATTCATGCTCGATATGGTCCAATAGTTCATATGATTTATATTATCTTTTGTTTATGCACAAATATTCTCGTTACATCAATGCTATTAACAGGTGGTTCGGCTGTTGTTCATTCTCTTAGCGGAATGCATATTGCTGCTGCATGTTTTCTTTTACCATTAGGGACAATTATTTATACAATGTTTGGAGGAATTAAGGCTACTTTTCTTACAGATTATGCACATACTGTAGTTGTTCTCATTATCATTCTCTATTTTGCATTTTCTACCTATGCAACATCGTCATTACTGGGTTCACCATCGATAGTCTATGACTTGCTGGTCAATGCCAGTCGAATACATCCAATTGAAGGCAATGCAGAAGGTTCTTATTTGACTATGCGATCACAGCAAGGAGCAATATTTTTTATTATTAATATTATTGGAAATTTTGGAACTGTCTTTCTTGATAATGGGTACTATAATAAGGCGATTGCTGCTTCACCTGTTTCTGCTCTACCTGGCTACATTCTTGGTGGTATTTCATGGTTTGCTGTCCCATTTCTTGCTGCTACCACGATGGGATTGGCTGCTGTTGCACTGGAAAACAATCCAGCATTCCCTAGTTATCCAAATCGATTGAATCTGGCCGATGTGACCGCCGGTTTAACTTTGTCGGTGGCTGCTGTAGCTCTACTTGGAAAAGCTNTGATATATGTCTATAAAATATGATCTTCAAGCAAGAGTTATTTCAACTTTAGGTTTAATATGTTTGGTCTGAAATTAACAAAAAACTAAATCTAGTTTTGTATGCAACATTATACAAATACATTCAAATCTAATAGAGATTTATTACTTAAGAAAACCAAACTTCTGTTTACAAACAATGAAAATAAAACAATTTGGCATTATTTTTTTTGTTTTTGTTCGTCAGATAGTTAAATATTATTTTTGCATAAAATTCAATGTGTAAATTCAATTGATATGCAAAGGAAAAAATTTATTTTCTTCTATTAAAAACAAAATATATAAAATATGAAATATAGATGTTAATTAAGAGAAAATAAATTCCAATTAAAGCAATGAAATAAAAAAAAAAAAACGAAGCGCAGAATTAATTAGAAAAAAAAAATTATAAATTTACATTGAACGCATAAATGTTCCAAATTCTGATTTATCAATTCTTCCATCATGATTGAAATCAGCATAATCAAACATAGCACCAGCTGGATCATATTGAATACTTCTTCTAGCAACATTTGGTGCACCAATACCAACATCAGGACCAACACCATATATATGAGCTTCTGGTGAAGAAATACCTCCTGCATATCTTTCATAATTTATTGGATTTGATGTAAAACCAGCAAGAGCTACATCAAGACCAACTGGATATATTATTGTTTGACTTGCATTAGATAATTGAAGCTATATAGTATTGAAAATTATTTATGAAAGAATATTTAAATAAGAGAATAAAACTTACATTTTGTTGAATATCTTGATAATTAATATTTCCAGATAATCTTCTTCCATCTTGAATTGGTCCAAGAAATAATCGAAATTCTTGTTCATCAATTGATCCATCATGATTTAAATCAGCACGATTAAATTGATTTTCAATTCTTTGTTGTTCACCCATTTTTATTTTTTTAATGTAGAAATATTTGATATTAATTCGCTTCTCATTGAAGAAAATCTTCATTGTATATATAGGTTATCTATGACGTCTACATTTTCAATCAACCGTAACGAATATCGTCATTTATACACATATTTTACATTTTTTTTTCTTGTAATCGATATATTATTTTAGTAAAAATTTGATACAATACATGATATTTACATAGATCATTTCTTTTTCTTTTTCTTTTTGTTTTTATCTATTCAAATAATATCTTTTCTCTTCTTTTTTTTACTGTTTAATCATCATTTATATTTTATTTATACTTATTAACTCAAATAACCTTGAACTGTAACAGAATAGAAATAGTTACTAAGTAAAAAAAAAGCAAACGATGGGTCAAAAAATAAGACAAATTCTAAAAATAAATGGAAGATTATCGTAATATGATGTTATTTTACTTATTTATTCAAGAAATAATATGAGAAAAAGATTGTTAATGTAGTTTTTTTTTGGGAGTTGAACGTTGAATTCATATGTCTTAACTAAATTGATTATATTAATAGAAAGTCATCAATGTGTATAATCTGTAACAAATGATTGCTATTTTCCAATGATGATAGATTGTCAGAGAAAGACTTCAGTTTTTTTTAGTTTGACATTTCGAACACAAATATTCTTTCCTTTTCTTTTTTAAGGAGCATCCTACTTTTTCATTTGTATTGCTCATATTCGATCATTGTTTTTCTATTTCGGATTTTGTGTTTCTTTATTTAACTTTCTTATTACAATAAACATTGAATTAAATAGCAAATAGATTTCTTTGAGATATACATTAGATATTGATCAACGGATCTTAACATACTATTAAATATCTATATAAGCTGCCAAATACTCATATTTAACGTAAATTCATAATGGCTAACATCTTAAATAGAAATGATTATCTGTACAAAAATGTCAAACTGCCTTCTTTAGAATATTGAAAAAGGAATTAAAGCCATTTTAATGTCAATGATATTTGTTGAATATTCAAGAACTTTTTATATCTTGTTATAAATGTTGTTGGGAGAGCTGAATTCCATTGCTTTAGGTCTATAATGAAGACATGGTAGGGACGAACTGGAAATCTTCGATTGAGTTTTTTTCTTCCAAAAATATTACTTGTACAAAACCTTATCGATTTACTGAACGTAGTTATTAATTTAAGTGAAATAAATATAATGAAAATAGTTCGATAAAAAAAAAATACTTTTATTAAATTTTGCTTCTGAACACTAATCAATTTAATTTATTTAATTTTTTTCTTTCTTCAGAAAATCTTATTTAAACAAAACAATTCTTTTTTCTGTTTATTTATCGAATTAAAATATTTATCAATAATTGTTTTATTTAATTCTCTCGATTAATTTATTTATTTCAACAATATTTTAATTCAATAAATTCAATTTAATGATTACATTTAGTTTTTTTTTTATTAAAAAAATTTATTAATTCAACTCCTTCGTTCCCCTAATCAAAGTCTAAGGTCTGCAACTGAAATTCATCCAAGATTGTGATCATATTGGTCTCTAAAATGCACGTAAAAAATTTGAATCTCATCGATTAAGTCCTAATATAGTTAATTTGTTGAGGTTATGCATGTGGGTGTAGATATAAGCGTGGTTGAGTATGAATGAAGAGAATGCATTCACCCACATTCACACCATTGATCAACATGCAATTATAGAACAAACAAAAACGATATACTCCGCAGAATGACACTACATTGTAGCAAACTTATTTCTTTTTCTTTTTTAAAGAATGATTCACTCACGTTAAATATTTCTTTCTTTCGGTTTTCGCTTTTACTATGCAGCATAGATAGCAAATACGATGTGCATGTACGTATCGTCTCCTCTATCTTTAGTTATTTTCGACACATTCTCTTCTTCTGATATTGTTCAGCCATTTGAATAAAGGAGAAACTCAATAGTGATCTGTTGCATCAATTAAACGTTAACATTCTTCAATAACATGATTCGAGCACATGCTCTAATATGTTATATTTGTCTGAGAAACAAATAAAAGTTTTACGAAGAATTTTACGAACGGATAATTGTTATAAACTCTGCAATAGAGATACCTGAATGTGATATAAAATTAGTTTCTATATGTTTTATAGTTCAAGAGACTGAATAGTTAAAAAATGACAATTATAAATACTATTGGAAAAATAAGGATTAATAAACGCATGAGACTTAAAACCGATTGAAATTCTTGACTTAATCAATTGGTTCAATAAGAGAATTCAATCGATGATAAACTTCTCCGATTAATATGTAAACTAGTAAACAAATTTGTTCAAAAACTATTTTTTGTTTTCAATAGAGTTCAAATAAAATATTAAGTCAAATCGTTTATTTATTCGATGACATTCCATGAACGGTAATACTAAAAATCAAATAAAAGCGCGTTGAAAAATATTTATCTACTACATTATAATAGATCATTTAGAACAATATATTCTTTTTTTTTTTGTTAACAATAACTGACAAATTTCATGTTTATTATTTGAAATGATTGTTTAACGTGCTTGAAACTCTTATGCATATTTACTTTTAGTGGCCGTGAAAAAGTTAATGGGAGAATAAAATAAAGTGTAAATACATCATTTTGAAATTGACTTTAGATTTGTCGATTTCTTGTTCTAAGTCGTTATATATTTTTTGTGAAAGCTTCATCAGAGTATCATCTAACAATACTTTCAGATAAGAAGAAAATTATTGTGCTAGTTATGCAAATACAACATTATCTTAGCAGCTGATTATTATCAACACTTTCTTATGGTCAGTGAGGAACTGATCAATACATTAAATATTTTTCGAAAGCAATCATTCAACGCTGTCAATCATTATCTCAATATTGTTAGCTTCTGTGTAGATTTCAACTAGAAATTAATCAACTCGAACTTTTGACATTCGTTTTTATCGAACATTTAAACAATGAAAATCGATAAAAATGAGCAAAAATCTCTTAGTTTTACTTATCGAAGAAACATAGGAAAACCAAATTGATGTGAAGCTACCAAAACCACAACACGATCCGTCACCGTCACCACGATCGTGGTGACCACTTCATTGGTTGTCTCACTGGAACCAATCAAAAAATTCGGCAGAGGGCGCACCTAGCCGGAAATACCAATTTTGAAGCACATCACTTCACCGCCTTCCACAAGTTTTCAACACTTCCACAAACAGCTAATCCAGGCCAAATCTCCACAAACCATTCCACAACAAAAAAATTAATAAAAAATATAAATAATTACTATTGTGGTGGTGGTGGTACTCAATACATCGGATTTTTTGAGTCTCAGAAGGTCTGCCGGGATATGTGTGATACATCGTTGGATTAAACTTGAGTAGGGCTATCGATTTCACCTTTTCTTCTCTCCCGGCAAACCTTTCCACAACAAAAAAATTAAGAAAAAAAGAATTAATAATTAGAGTTGTGGTGGTGGTGGTACTCAATACATCGGGTCTCTTGAGTCTCAGAAGGTTCGCCGAAATATGTGTGATACATCATTAGATTCAGTGTGATCAGGCGTATCGATTGTACCTCTCATTCTCTCCCTGCAAACCTTTCCACAACAAAAACAATTAATAACAAATACTAATAATTAGTGTTGTGGTGGTGGTGCTACGCAATACATCGGAGTTTTTGAGTCTCAGAATGTTTGCCGAAATATGTATGATACATCATTTGATTCCGCGTGATCAGGCGTAACAATTCCACCTCTCATTCTCTCCCGGCAACATTTTGAGACTCTAGAAACCCAATTTCATCATTATCTGCACCACAAAATTATTAATGTTTAATAATCTTTATTATTTTTTTGTGTTATGGGAAGGTTTGCCGGGAGAGAACGAGTTGTGGAATCGATAGGCCTTCTCAAGCGGCATCCAATGATGTGTCACGTTTGCCCCGACAAGCCTTCTGAGACTCAGGATAGCCGATTTCATGACCAAGACTACCAAGAAATTATTAATTTTTAATAATTTTTATTAATTTTTTTGTGTTATGGGAAGGTTTGCCGGAGGATAATGAGTTGGGGAATCGATAGCCCTTCTCACGCTGAATCAGATGTTGTATCATATAGCTCTCGGCAAACCTTCTGAGACTCTGCAGATCGGATGTAATTAGTACCAAGAGCAGGAAATTATTAATTATTAATATTTTTTAATAAGTTTTTTGGTATGGGAAATGTTTGCTGGGAGAGAACGAGAAGTGGAATCGATAGCCCCGATCTAGCTGAATCAAATGAAGTATCACAAATCTTCTGGCAAACCTTCCGACAGCCAAAAAACCCGATTTATTGAGTATGACCCCCAGAATACTGATTATTAATAATTTTTTATTAATTTTTTTCTTGTGGAAAGGTTTTCCGGATGAGATGTGGTTAAAACTTATCTATTTTGATTGTTTGGAGAAGGATTGATAGGTTTTACAGTTTTGGATTGGTGTTTGTGGTAGCTTCACATCAATCTAGGGGACTACGGACGAAGTTTGAGAAAAATAGCCCTGAGGGGGACCACAGGGGCGATTTTTGATGAAAAAAGAGTGTTTCCAAAATATATGTTATTCGACGTAGTTTTTCACGCTGATTTTGAATATGCTATTCATTTAGGTATTAGAATAATCTATTACAATAAAAGCTGTGAGGTATGTACACAATTTTTAGGGTGTTGTTATGCTTTTCCGATAAACATTGAAGGCAATCGAATTTGCTCAAAAAATAAATAGCAATTTAAAGAAGCTGCATAGATAATTTTGAAGGTAAGAGTCCAGTAATCCTAAATAAGATATAAAAATCGTTTTCACATTTGCTCATGAAAAACTAGATAGGCTTACAAAGAAGCCTATAAATATATGCTTTGAGATATACTCCAGTTATCTGTATTCGGTAGCAAATTTTTACCCTGATTAACTTTACCTTCAACCAAATAACATATTCATATTCAGTTTTTCATGCAGATTACGAATATGAAGTTACATTTTGTATTCCGATGGGCAAGAATAATTTAATATCCTAGTTAGAGGGCAGAATTAATAGAGATGGTCATCACTCCCTGACGTTTGTGCCATGGACAAACTTTTTTCGCCGGTGTTTTAGTCTTTTAGAGTATTACCTTATACGATGCAGAATTTTAAGGACTTTCAGAAAATATATAAATCATTTTGGGATGGCATGATCCAGCGTGGCTAGAGTCAAAATACTAGAAGATTGTGATTTTAGCTAATAGTCCTTTTTGCTCGTATATTGGAATTATCACTTGATAAATGGCATTGTAGAACATAAGCAATTATCAAATTTTGTAGAAAAAAATATTTCTGCATCTTTTGAGACGTGCCCGAACTCGAATAAATGAGCAGATGCAGAGAAAAGTGTAAAATACTAAAGTCATCCTAAAAGTCTGCCTTTTTTCCAGGTTCCGAAGGGTGTATCACTTGTATACTATGCCATTTTTCATAGGGAAGTCAGAAAGAGCTAATATTTTGGATTTGTCTATGGTTTGACTAGACCTTCCATTGAGATACCTAAATCAAAAATCAAAATTTTGTCGGCGGCCGGCTTGTTTGGTGGTCTCGCGGACCCTCTCTTAAATGATCATACAAAGTTTTATTAACATGATCAATAAAACATACATACATATCAAATAAAATTGTAATTTACTTTGATTTTGAGATTGAATAATTTCGAGTAAAAAGTCAGGTCCTCTTACACTTTAGAACCTCAGGCACATCTGATTGGTCTCAGCACAAACACGAAAGTGTGGGTGAGAGTGAGAAATTTGATTAGTTGGGGTTCTAAAGTGTAAAAGCTGCCTTGGTTTTATTTAGTTTGGTCGTCAAAGAAGACCAAAATCAACACTCGTTTGTCGCTAAATTTCCAAAAATAAAATAAAATACTGTTCAAAATATGAATTTCTTTGTATGTTCATGTGTCATACGAAAATCGATGGAAAAGTATTTTTATACTGTAATACTGATATCTGAAAGAGATCGTGTAAAGATTCTGAAACTTTGTACATAAGCAGTTAGGTTGAAGCTTGAATATGAACAAGGTTTCAGATCAAAGTAGAAAAGTTTGATTTTAATAAAAAACTGAATTATTGTAGAGAAATTCTGGTCAAAATGCAATATCTCATGAGCAAACTTCTTCAGGTGTTAAAGAGCTTGGGAACTGAAAAGCTTTTAATTGCATCCAACGGTTGTTCATCAGTTATGTGTTTGTCATAATGCCATAGATTTAATGAATCTTCATAAAGATCAAAACGAATATCTACTCATTTATTTAAATGAAACCGATGAACGGCGTTATGAAAATTTTTATAAGGTCAATCATGAAACATATTTTGTCTTATAAATAGTAACTTAAATTAATGATAATTCTTCATCAAACGAAGAAAATGAGATCTGCATTTGATGTTTTTATTTTTCTTGTGTTTAACAATGAGATTTTTTTATGAACAATATAACTTCGAATTTTCTCAATGAGTAAACAAACGAAGCAAATAGAATTTTTTGATTTTGATATGAATATTTCATGTTTATTTAAATTATCATCTTTTCATTTAAATATATTCAATCCTTTATTGTTCGTAATTATTTTAAAATACTTATCCTTATGATAAAAATAATTAATTAGATCATTAGACAAGTAAATATTCTTTTAGTTGATTTGTTAGTAAAAGACTATTATTATTACAGTTTTGAATAGTTAACAAATTCAAGCAAAATTTTTCGAATAGTAAAATAATACTCATATGTAAATACAATATATTTTGTCATCTTTATCTTTTCTAATAAAAAAAAAATTATGTTTACCAACAAATTTCTAAAATAAATAATTATATACATTATAATAAATAAAAATCAATTCTACACACACAAAAAAAAAAAAACTCATTGTGTTATTGAAGTTGACATCCTGAACAAGATTTGTGCCAACTACATTTAACAGTTTTACGTTTGATATTTGTCACTATTGTTTCATCATCAACATGCTAGAAAAAGAAATAAGAATATATACATCTCTCAACGCTAATTAAAATCATTCTACTTCGTAATTAGAAAGTTTTTTTTGTAAAAACAAAAGAACTTGCTTTATATCTTTTGTTTGAATAAACTGAAACGCTAAACACTCTAATAACAATTTAAAGATACAAAAAAATTATCTCTTAACATCGCGTTTTACTCTATCAAACATATTTGTGCATTGATTTTACATCGAACTTTTGCGAAGCACGATCTAAAAGGATTATAGAATTAGAGATTTGAGTACACTTCCCCCTGTTCCACAGACGTGATTAATATCCTTAGTAATGTCTCTCCTTCATCACAGACCGTATATCCATAACGACGTATTCAAAAATAGATAGAATAAAGCAATCCTCATCGAACCTCGGTTTTAATGATTCTGA
This sequence comes from Rotaria sp. Silwood2, assembly GCA_905329745.1. NCBI lineage: Eukaryota > Metazoa > Rotifera > Eurotatoria > Philodinida > Philodinidae > Rotaria > Rotaria sp. Silwood2. The sequence continues at coordinate 235,062 of CAJNSZ010000074.1, read as the reverse complement.
CGTCTGAATTTTCGACCGAAAAATTATATGTATTTCTCAATCTAGGAAATGAATTCAAAATTAGAGATTATATTTCTTCATCTATACATATAAGAATCAGTCTACTTTATTCCGTATAATTGATATTTCATTTGAAGCTTTTTAGCAGGATTTTCTAAACCGTAGTGATCAAACATGCTGATTCCGAATATAACCATAAAAAAATCTCCTTAGATCTTCATATGCTGATTTTCTAGACCAACAAAAATGTTATCAAAATCATTTATGATCTACTCAAATTATAAAACATATTGAATTTTAAGCGAAATAATATCATTTTGAAGATTTTTCCAGTGAAAAGTTGATATGTATAAATTAGCATGACCGTACTATCTGCAAAAAATCTCTAGTTGCAACAAAAAAAAAAGACTAATTTCTAAGGAATTTAATATTCTCTATATTCTAAACAATATAAGGGAATTTTTTCAAGCTAATATTCTGAATCAACATATAATATCGTAGAAATTTATCGAAGGTTTTATTTTCATGTTAAATAAACTTACTTTAGTATTTCCAATTGATAAAAAAAGAGAACTAGATGTTATTCGATAAGTAAAATTAATTCTATTAAATCTAGGAATATTTTGTTGAAACCAATTATATTTAATATTTAATAAATAATCTTGATAACAAAAAATTTTAATTCGTTCTAAATAATGAAGTTGATTAAGTAATTGTATAATAATATCTTTTGATTGAATTGTTATTTCAAGATTTTTAATATGAAAAAATAAATAAGAAAATTTTTTTATATTATTTTTATCAATAACAAATGTTTCTTCATCGTTTGGAATTAATGTATAAGAATGAATATGTAATGGTGGAATAAATAATGGATTATATTGCATTTTAATATTTTTTAAATTAATCATACAATCAATTAGAATATAAAATTCATCAATTGAAATATTTTCTATTAATGATACATCTAAATCTCGTATTTGTTTAAGATTAACAATTGATTGAAGAATATCAATTGATGGTAAATTTGACGTTAATAATGTCAAAGAATAAACATTAGTAAATAATGAATTTGGTAATATTATTGTTTTATAAAATGTTAAAATAAGATGATTTACATATTTAAAAATAATATCTTTGTTAGTTGTTGTTACAGGTAAATTATTATTTAATGAATAAAAGATAAGTGATGGTTGAAAATAAGGTATAGAATAAATTATTGGACGACTAGATTTAAATTCTCCTTTTTCACATGCAACATACCAATGCTGTTTTTCAATCCAAAATGATGAACAAAATGATTGAAGTAAAGTATTTTGATCTTGATGACAAATAAAATTATTTGAAAGTGTAAATTTAAAATTAAATTTTTTTATTTCTCTTTCAAATAAATATTCTTCCCATAATTGACCATTCATTAAATCTAATGTACCTGTTGCTTCTATTGTTAAATATTTTAATTTTATTAATTGTTGAAGATATTGTTTAATTAATTCAAATGATATAAGAATTTCTACAAAGAAATAAAAAAAAATTAAAATACAATTTAATTATTATATTACCTTGAGAAAAATTTATTTTTAAATATATTAGACTATTCGATAAATGTTCAAAATTAAGTATTGTCAAATTGTCTTCTCTATCGAGAAAAATATTTAAATGTGTCAATGAAGATTTAAAATAATGAAGAATTCGATGAAATTCTGTAATCGTACAATAATCAATTATTAAATGTTTAAGTAATGGAAATGATGTATTAATTGATCGAAATACATAAGATCCATCGACTTTTAAAAAAGTTAAATATTGAGCTTGTTGATTGAGAATTTTCGAGATGAAATAATCAGTATTATTTGTTTTTAAATAAGTTTTAATTGAAAGAGAAGAAACATTAATAGAAAGATTCGATAAAATAGTTGATGTATTAATGAATTTAATTTTTTTTAAATAAATAAATCGATCATGAAAATCAGGAAAATATTTATTAAAAAGTTTAACTTGATCTGGCATAAATTCATCAGAAAAATAAATTGAAATAATTTGTTTCGGTTGCATATATCGACAAATAAAATCAAATTTTAATCGTGAAATTTGTTGAAAATCTAATTGTAATGGATATAATTCAACAATATGATTTATTCGTCTATTTAAATTAATCAATGCATATAATATATCAAATGCTGTTAAATAATCAAATATTTCGAATAATATTTCTGTTGGTAAAACTTCCAAAAATGATATCATTTTGTCAAATATAATATATATTACACATAGGATTTATTCTGTCGATAGGTAAGTATAGAATGAAAGAAACCTTGATTATACATACATACTTATATTTATGAAAAAAATCATAATGTAAAAAAGAACGGCATAAAGCAATCGAAAAGAAAAACACATGTGAAGACAAGAGCACCGATATGAAAAAAAAAACATATAGAACCATATGAATCTTGACTGTATAAATATATTGAAAAGTTAGAAGATATCATACATAGATTACTTACTATTGAATTATGTACTATGCATGTGTATCGTGAATGTAAGTAAACGACTAGGTGAAAAGAATATTAAACATTATACCTACTTCAATATTTTATTCCCTCTTTCATATATTAATAAAGTTATTTACATTTGAATAATCTAAACTTTGTGTGCTAATATATTTTAAACATAAATATCGTTCAATTTTTCTTTTTGTTGACGTTTTTTTATTTCGGCATTTTTTTCTTCGCTCGTTTCTATACATTCCGTGAAAAAATACGATACGTTACAGGATGAAAAAAAAAAACGTTAAGTAGACAGTTAATATGATTCACATAGGTAAATCCTTAGTTGTTTTTTTATTCACAAGGACAGAATTCGAATTACATTTTATCATAATGGAGACGGTAAAATATCAGGAGACTGAGACAATTATGGCGGAGAAAAAGAAATTTTTACGGATGTGATGATCACATCTTCGTTCGCCTCTAAAAAAATTGTTGGGCGCCAGAATTAAGTGTGGGTTGGTGCAAGATGAATATCTTGAGAACGGCAATAGCTAGCAATCTGCAGTTTTCACCAATCGAAAGAGGCTGAATTAGGACATGCTTTGATATAGTATTATGAAAGGTGAAATTATTACTTAATTAATCTGTTTTTTGGAATCTCTCTGAAAAGTATATAATAATGCAATGTAGTTCCAATGAAATTTTCATTCTGATATGTATAGTAGATAGAGGGACTTCAACTCTATAGTTCAGGATACGTCGAGCAAATGAATTTGGCTATTTGCATATCGTAATCATAGGGAACTGTGTTGATTTTTAACCAAGTTTTTTTAACATTTTATCAAAATGGCTTTTTGTTTCGATAAAAAATTGACAAAAAGTAAGGAAATTCGATTAAAGATCAACGCAGTTCTCCATGATTTTGGCATGTAAATAGCCAAATTCATTTGCTCGACGTTAGACTATGGGAAGATAATCATTTTTCAGAGAGATTCTCAAAACACGATTAGTTAAGTAATGATTTCATCTTTCATAATACTATATTAAATTATGTCCTAACTCAGACTCTTTCGATTGGTAAAAATCACAGATAGCTAGCTATTGTTTTTCTCGAGATGTTCATCTTGCACTAACCAACACTTCATTCTGGCGCGAACATTAGAATGATACATTAATGTAGAGTTGTAAAATTAAACGTATTCACGAAATTAGAAACATCAATCGGCTTGGTTTGGCCTGCCGGCAGTTCTAGTCAAGAAGTATGTCTGCCAAATGTTGATTGCCTCTAAAATAGTTATGACTTTGTTAAAAAGAATTTTTATTTCAGAAGTAACATAAAAATGAAATAAATGTTTTACATATATAGTTAGATGACAGAAACACAAGAAGAACAAAGCATAGAATGAGAAAAAATGAAAAAAACAAACGCAATATCTTAATAGTAAATATATGTAAATGTAATATCAGTGTAACAGAAGTCATAAATCATTTCGAAAAAGCAGTATATGACCTGATTCCAGAGTGCAAATTTTAATAAAAAATTTGCTTTCAGCTGGGTAATTCTTTCGAGAATGTACCAGACTATACATCGACCTCATCCGAATGAGATAAAACTTTCTGAACTAGTAGAACTTGATATCCTGATCTCAGAAATAACCTTCAAAAAGTTCGAAAATGATGGGTTGTGGTTTCCGACCACCAACTCCAGAAGCATTCCCGGCCAAAAGTCGATTTCAAGGATTTTTCTATTTTATATGATAGAAAGCTACAACTTTCAGAGTAGATACTAGCTATTGAGAGGATCATTTTATTCAGCGGAAACTTTTTTCTCCGATGTTGTCTTTGTAGTGAAAAGTCTCCTAGAAAAGTCAAATTTTTCGTGATTTTGGAGCCTTCATTTCTCAGACAAGACACAAGATTTAATTATCACTTTTATATGTGTTAGAATCATCTTTGAATGTACTATCCAATTATGCTATTTGAAAAAGTTGAAAGTCAAAGCCGCCCACTAGGCAGTAGGGTTTTGGGGGCGGATTTTCAATTTTTTCTATATTTGTGGACGGTTTCCTGAGAAAATTAAGGATTCCGGTGAGCAGAAAAGCATGTATTTATGATCTATTCGAACGGAATTAGCAAAGAAATGGTATTTCAACTTTGCCCCAGCACCTTTAGGATCGGCCAATTTTCCATGGAATTTCTGCTGGAATTTTCAGAATTTTCAAACTCACTGGGCAACGAAGCAAATACGTCTTTGTTATAGCTTATATTTAGAAAAACTCAAATATAAGGTTTTTCCCTGATCGGAATCCTTAATTTTCTCAGGAAACCGTCCACAAATATAGAAAAAATTGAAAATTCGCCCCCAAAACCCTACTGCCTAGTGGGCGGCTTTGACTTTCAACTTTTTCAAATAGCATAAATGGATAGTACATTCAAAGANCCCGTTATCGCTATCCATTCACTACACAATTTTCCATTTTCCCGAATAATCAATTGATGTTGCCCATAGGCACTGGTAGCAAAAACGACGAGAATCGCTGCGACTAATAACATCGCTGAATTGTGTTATTGCTGTTTATGTCAGGATTAAATAGTCGTGAAAACTGAAGTTACTTATATAGGCTGTTTGGAACGCACGTATCACAAGATCGGCTGAGAGCAATAACCTTGAAAATATTCAATTACACTCTGTGTGATGGCAATGATTGTCGTTATTGTGTTTTTAATTTTTCTAATCCTTCTGTTTTTTTGCAATTGATATTTTCTGTGAAAAGTAATTTAATTTTACGAGGACACAGTAAAGAGGAAAGCCTCACTAATACCCATTTCAAAACAGAAATAATAAGACTATTTTTTTTAATAGCTTTTGATAGAAACTAGGCAGAGAGCTGCAGTTTTCACCCTTTGAAAGAGACGATGAAACTATATACATCAAATCATAAATGTCCGATTCTTCTGACGAGTTTTCGTAGGGTTCATCGTGACTTTTTTAACAAATCGAAAATTTGTAGAGGAAAAAATTGGGGCCTGGTGGGTGAGGTGTAGGCAGATAAAGACTCACCCCACCCCCACCTCCACACCCATACCCCACACCCACACCCACACCCACACCCACACTCTGATAGTGCTTGTTGTCCCGTAGAATTACCGCTTGATTGCTGGTTGTAGATTGGTATGAGACCATCACCGACCACTGTTCGAATTTCGGGAATCGATCGTGGACGAAGAACAGAAGATCCATTGCTGAGAAACATGCCAAGATATATGGATAGAGTACGAGCTGACATGCGTAAGAGACCAGCTGGATAGGCGCTGAAATCAAAATGTGAAATATAAAGCCAAGTAGGAAGATTGCCCTAAACAGAAATTAATCAACGTCAACTCTCTTAATCATGCTGATCTGTTTACCGGTAGTTGTGTAATATTCAATTGTGGTATCATTTGATGCCATCCTTCGATATAAGATGCATTGAATGCATAGGAATAATGTTTGACAAAATCTTCTATATTTGCAAAATCAGACAAATGTACGTCAACTTTGGCAATATCCGATACCCAACGGTTTTAATATTTTTTCTTTGACATAATCAATGTAAGACATATTGGAAACTCGTTCAACAACCAATGCAGCTAGAGACGAGCCTTCATTTGAATACGATGCCACAGTACCTGGCGGTTTTGGCAACCAGTACGGTGCATTCGGGTTCACATATTTGAAACACATGCCAGCCAACAATTCATTGAATGCATTGTCACCAGATCGGTATTAGGTATTTTGCATTTGAGGACTTATATAGATCGATGTCGAGTGCGAAAGTAACTTGTGTAAAGCGATCGAATGTAAAGGATATCGTGAATGGAAGATACGTTTTTTGGATGTTCTGATAAATATTGGTTAACGTCGGTATCAAGGTCGACAAGCTCCTGCTCAACAAGTTGCATAACAACAGCAGTAATGAATGTTTTCGAGATCAAAGCAAGAGGGAAAATGGATTTGTCAATGTCCATAGGTTACTGCGGTGATAGAGACTGGTAGCCAAAGGCTTGTTCAAAGAGTGTGTGAGTGGCGTTCACTACAACGATTGCAGCACCTGGAACATGAACGTTTTTGAGCGAGTTTTCTATCGATTGTCGATCTGGGCAATTAGAACCATTGCTAGTTGCACTGTTGAAAATAATTCTTTTGCCTGTCGTAACAGACTTAAATGAGTTTACTAAAAACAAAAGTTTTATGCTTTATCGTTTGATAAAAGGACGAGAAAAATGAGTTATTCTATAGTTTCGTTGTCATCGATGTTCTTTTTTATTTTGTATCAACTCCCATGATCTTATATATCACGATAAGAGTAGAGTCAATATTTGAAAGTAAGTGGAGTGTCATGTTGCAAAAAGAAGAGTATCTGAGGTGTTGGAGATGGATATGGGTGAAGAGATTCTCATATCAACACAAATATACAAAATATTTTTTTTCATGTTTATCTAATTCATATAAGTAATTTTCGGAGATTTATCAATGCTGATGTTCTTAGTGCCTTTTTTACTGTTATTTAAGATAGAGAAAGTTTTCTGGCTATATCCAATGTACATGGATAAAATATTGTATCCTTCATTAATAGAAGTAATTGTTCATCATTACATGCCATATATAGATAAAGAAAATCTTCCAGCTAAAGATGGACAAGTGGAGTCGGAGTAAAATATAAATTATTTCAATAAAAAAGATCATAGTAGTTATCGTGAAAAAGGAGCTTAAGCTTCTGTCACTTCAAACGTCCAAATTTAAGAATAAAAATGTTTTTTTTTGTACGAAAAACTTTTACTTGATCATGATTTTTTCTATATAAAAAAGGAATCGTCGTTTTAATTTTCATGACACTAATGAATGCTGACCGTTCTCTAAAAGTGATAAGCCATACCCAATTTGTCACATTGAAGAACTTAACACGAGCAGCTTTAGACACCAGAAGAAGACAAACCACCGAAAGACTTATTTTCTTGGTTCATNACCAATAAACCCCATTTTTCACAGGCTTTCATTTGGTATAAAATTCATCATATCTTGTATTTGAAATTATAGCGGTACCCTCCTTGAATAATATTATTTTCCACCCTGTATATGAATGAAGTCTTGAGAAGAAGACGAACCACCGAAAGACTTATTTTCTTGGTTTATATAAATGTTAACAATAGTTTATTAGAGTATTTACTAATATTATTATTATAATACAAAGAAACAAAATCAACGTATTTTTGTTGAAAATATTATTAGGAAATTTGATGCTCAATAAAAATTGAAAAAAGGTTTGTTACGTATTTCCAAATCATTCATCTTATGTCAACGTGAAGTTACTCAATAAAAATATTTGCTGTACTCGATTTTTGTTTTTCAACTACGTTTATAATTGAATTAGAAACTAAAATGAAGTGGATAAAACACCAGTATGTATGCGCATTTTTTTCGAATAGACGTGAGTTGATTCAAGTCAAAGATGACTTGACTTGTCCATCTCCACGTTCAATAGTCTTGTTAATAGCTACAAGATGTGGCATTGGTGTTGATGCTACTGTTTATGTTATTTGCAATAATATACATGTAAAATATCGTAAAAAAAATGCCAATACATTGATTATGTCCAGCTGTCATTAAAAAGAGGTGATCTATAGCTTCAGGTACGTATCGTCAATCGTTCAATGAAAGACACAAAATTATGAAACTACTGATAAAGCGCAGTTTTATCTTGATGAAAGAGAATGTATTCGAGTAATATACTATATTAGAGGCGATGAAAAACTGAAAGAAGTTTAAAAGATTCACATGCTGTAACCGCCTTAGCTTGAACATATGTGAGTGCATATCGCAAAAACACAAATACTATGTATCAAAAATGATTGCGCCAATACCGGTATATGACACATTGAGCGTTTATTAGAATCATAAACCAACACAATATAACACGTTCATTTCTCAATGATAAAAGAATCTAAATGTTTCTTCATCAATATAACGTACCGTGTCACAACAAAAGATGCATTCACTTCTATGCAAGAACATAAAATCCATGTTAAAAAATGTGAAGAGTGCTAACCTACAAGTTCAGATGATGACCTAATTGGCCATTCAATTTCGGGTATGCCTGAAGAACCGGTGAGAAAAAACAAGTTATCAACGTGAGATTGGGTTGAAAAATTGACCAAAAAGTAATAGATTAGTTGACTATGCACATGAATGTCATATCGAATATCTTGTACGTACATATGAAAAATAAAAGAAGAAAAATGTCTGTACTATGTTTCAAAAACAATACAGGATGGGTATACGAGTGTAGGTCTGAGTGATTAAGTATATTCATTTAAAGTCACCGTCAAACAAACACCCATTAGCTACACCTTGAAGACACTAAATGACGACAGTCTCAAATGTCAACTCGACACATTACTGCCATGACTTTCGTATGAAACAATGTGATTTTCACACATTTCAAAGAAAAGTTTGGAAAGGTTAAAGGCTACAGATTTTTTTAAGAATATAAAATCGAAGAACGAAAACTTGAGCTCGACCGGCTGGGCTTGTATACTTGTAGACCGTCTCTTAAAGTGACCAAATGAAATTATTTTATAACTGATTATTGATCTGATGAAGTGTTTATCAAATTCATTAAACTCACCATTCTAAAGTTCAATGGAATCTTAATGTCAATAAAAGATAAAGAAAAAAAAACAGTAATTAAATGCTTAAGACTAGTCATCAGTTTTAGTGCCTGACTTTTTTCTAGTCAGCAAACACTGTTTTCCTTAATAGATTCGATAACAAATGAGTGATTTGTAAAGGGCAAGTACGAATTATTATTTTGATCGAATTTCAAGATCCTTTCGATATATGTGACAGAACCAATCCGAAAAACAATTGTAACAGTGTTTGTTTTTGATGGTGCATTTTGCTATAAACACGTATAATTTCCATTGATTGCACTAACTTCATTCAATTTCACTTGATCCGTTGTTAAAAACTGCTCTTGAAGCTTTCGATCGCGACTATTTCCATATAAAAAAAGTACGATTTTGTAGAATTTCATGCATAAGATCATTAATTAAAACATTTATTTGCTGTTAGTCGACGGTTTCTTCAATATGATTGTTAAATATGCTGTTATAGTGCTCTAATATATCACCGAACATTTAACTACCAAATAGTACTTTTTGAAATGGTCTTGCAAACATATTATTTGATATCACGAATATGCCAGACACTAATGAGTACAAAATGATATTGGATTCATCTGTTTCATTATTGTTCGAGAAATATAATTTCCAATATCAATTCTCTAAATAGTCAAGCAACAACAAATTAATACCGTTGTATTGATTGCCATTAGTAAAAAATTCGTTCATGTATGAGATGGTTTTCATTGACGAATAGTTTGAATGTAAATACATCGTCACTAGCGGGCCACCTGGCCTCGCAGAACCAACTGCGTATTGTCCAGCTAAAAACAATAAATTAGCGATCCGACCAGTTTTTGTGTTCATACTTAACCAAGAACTATAATTTTTTACAGCATCACGGCCACCGTATATATAAGATAGATCATTCGGTCAGTAAGCAGCATCATCCGTTGGTCGAAAAATAACTTCATCACGATTATTAGCAATAATAACGTTGATATGTGAGCATAGATTGTCATTCAGGTGTACAATAGTAAAGCAGTCGAATGATACATGACAAAATAGCATAAATATGAAAATCAGGTACATGCTCATCACTATAGTATTGTTATCGTTAAGATTTTGCCACTTTTTTCTCTAGTACATTATGCAATAGCTCTAGAATAGTCCGATCGGTTCAAAATCTTAGCATAGAATAAACAAACAACAAGTTTAGTAATGCCAGATCAACAAGTTTCTGAATTCTTTCTTGTGTTGAAATATGAGAGTGTTAGTTAGTCTTTGTCAACAGAAGACTCTCACTCATATTTTTCATGAACAGTTTCATTCTCACCCTTCATCATGTACCATGCCAAAAGATCTGATAAAAGTTAAAGAGTTGAGATTTTCTTGTAGGTAGATATGTATCCGGTCTGAATTTTGGCTCGGTGTTCGAGTTCGGAAACTGTCAAATCAGTTCAGACAGCGATGGGTATTTAGATAATTGCGTAAATGTTTATAGAAGTATATGAGCCATCATGAACACACTCTAAAGTTCGGTTAAATTCGGGCGCAGGTTCGAGTATATCTGAACATTGTTAATTTTTATATTATACCTGCAAATATTCGACTTTTGAATAACTTATTGTACTGTATTTAGATCGATCATAGTCAAGCCCCAAATCCTTTTTTTTTGGCTTACCTCCATTGTAAGAAGACATAACGCAGGAAAAATCACAATGGCGAAGAGTAACGAGAGAGAGAGAACGACGCGAGATTGAAATATGATATGGTAAAGAAGAAAAACCCAAAATAATGGTAGTAACAGAGAGTGAGAGCTAATGGACCACCAAGACGAAAGAGTGAATACAAACAGCGATTAGAAAGAGTAGAGTGTGAGCCTTTTCACCCACACTCACACCCGGCTCAATAAATGTTTCAAGCAACTTAAACGCTGATTCTCGCCGTTGAGATTTTTTCCGAAATTTATTTCGTTGATAAAATTTTTGTGCTGGCTTACATTCTGTAAGTGTCTATCTAGAATGCTAGTGATGTTGGAAATGCGTTGAATTCCATTGGTTTCGACAATCTGACAGCTGACTCGAATTAGAATTATCACAATATGTTTTCTGTAATCGATAATTTTCAATAATTAAATTGAAGAAGATGATCTTGTCGTCTCTTTTTTTGCCGACATGGTTATGACTGTGGTGGTCAGAGTTATCTACTACCAACTGATTGGTACACTGAATCCAGACCGTCGTATACCTTTGAACCAACTTTATAATTTTATGCTCAAAAATGTTATTCATTCATTTATCAGCATAAGTATTTTACTTCGACGAGAGGAGAAAATATTCGACTAGTATGAGAGTAAACCTTGTAAAATCCATGAACTGTTAATATTGATGGTTAAATGAGAAACTTAATTTTCGACGTTAATTAAGTGAAGTTAAATATTAGGTCGATCTCTATCGGCAGCTGCACATGTTTCTTTCGTCAAATCGTATTTTTGATTGTCGAACATGTTATCAGTTTTATATACCTGTTCTATGTGTTTCAATTTAATGTTGCACATGTGCTGTAGTTCTCAGCAGCTAAAGTTATCATATATCCTTCTCGTTTCACCAAGCGCCAGATTATTTCCGGTTAGGCTCATGTTATGATCAACATTTATCTGTTTCGTTATCTCAGAAATAAGAGAATTCGTTTCAAATGTTTTGTTTACTATCTCTCTCTTTATCTCGATGTCGATCGTCCACGTACAGTAGTGGACAAAAGTCTTCATCCACCTAGATCTCACATACTATTGATACGGGAGGTCTGAAAATTTGTGTGCATATAATCCACTAAGAATGTAGATCAGATCCTTGAGCTTACTCTGACTGATAACATACCAGGAGAGCTATGGCGAATGGTAATGGATAACTGTTATTTCTTCCTTTAAACTTTATCTTTTGGAAAAGAGAGAGCTTTATGAGTCAGTTGATTACTAATTATTGAAGGCTATACTATCACTATCCACGCTATTAATTTCATCGAAGACCATAAATCGTTATTAGAATAGTGGCCATTTTACAGTGACTGTTCGCAGGTCGAAAAACTCACTGTTGCTCTTAGTAGGGCATAACTCAGTAATTCTGCAATACATCGATCTCAAACTTTGAGAGTAGCTTTACTTGTAGCTGAACATTGTTGCCTGCGAATCTCACGAAAGTAGCATCTTCCAAAGAGAAATAGTATGCCATATATTATCGTGTTGGTACCAAGGACTCAGAGATTTCCAAAGACAGCAATCTGGCACTGAATAGCATGATATTTTGAGTGAAGAAAGACCTTACACTGCGCTTCAGTTATATAGAAGAATATCAAGAATTACTCATGTATTCGAAAAAAAAGCAATGCAAAATTTAGTGAGCAGCTTTTTCAGATAAAAAAACTTGCATCAAAAAAGGCTTCGTCCATTGTAATTCTTGTTTCATTTAAACGATCAGGGCAAGCTCATGGTTCTGATCTACATTCTTAGTGAATTATATACACACTAATTTTCAGACCTCTAGTGTCTATAGTAACTGAGATCTGAGTGGGTGAAGACTTTTGTTCGTTACTGTAACTCGACTGATAGTCAAATCGACAAGGTGACATTATTATTTGTTGCCGATTGCATCACTAATTTGCTTCAGATTTAATACTGTTTATTTTAGTTTTCTTTCTCACTATTTGGCGTGTAGTCAATACTAATGACGGCTCATTGTATTCGTTTGCTTGTTCTAATTCTACTTAGACGTGTCTTCTGTACACAATCGATATTGATCTATCTAGTGGTCGTGCTATATTGAATGAAATCGCTAATTGGCATCAGTCGCATATTATTGATAGTTTCGGATCCGTAGCTGGATTTAAAAACGAAAATACGTCGTATATTATTCTGACGACCAGTTGTGATTCTCAGGTAAATCTAATCATTGTCAACGATTTATCTCAACCACCATTATCTAGAACTATGAAAACATTCTGTACTCAACCGATTCATTCATTTGCAGATAGATATTTATTAGAATTGGGTACAGTTCAAAATGACTTTGATGGTTCGTTTCCTGTATCACTTTATGTGTTTGATGCATTATCAGGGCAATGGGTTTATAGTGAGGTTTCTTTTTTGTCTTTGCTGTTTCTTCAAGTAAAACAAAGACAACCTTTTATAGTCGTGCATCGTCGAACGAAATACATTGAGGTAAATAAAGTCACATGTAGGATAATATCTTAGAAATCCGCGGATAGGTTCTCATTAAAATCACTTCTTGATTATCGGAGAAATACTCAATCTAATCTCCACATAGTTCTGTTCTGTCCTGATTTAGGCATATTCTTTTTGAAGTCTATCTTTGTAGAATATCTAATCCTCATACAAAAGTTGTCATTGATGGGCCACAGTCGATCGTACATACTGAACGATTATTGAAAGCATAAGAACTTTAGCATTTTTAGTTGTCTATTATATAGAAATTGTCAATTTCGGTAACATATTTTCTGGTAAATATCAAGTACTACATCCACCAACAAGTTTTTTGGCTTTGAATTTAAATGCATCTGAATCAATTCTTCATATGGTATAGACTGCAATTTTGTTGTATATCTATTCTTTTCAGTTTTGGTATAATATAGATATTGTACAATTTGGTGAATGACCCACATCATATCTTATCAATTCGTATCGAAAGCGGTGAATGGACATTAAAGGAAATTGATAATAATTTGTTAAGCAATTTTGCATATTCAACTGAAGTACATGCCCCTATAAGTGACTATTCTATGGGTAATATATGCGTATTAAATTTCGAGAATTATCAATGGAACGTATTTTTACCAATTCCAAATTTTACGAATTTTATGGATTGGACATTTTCAGTTGATAAGCAATATATGTATTTCATTACCAAGAAAAAATGTTACTGTAATTGATCTATCGAATAAGTTATCCTTTCATTATCGCGTATTACCATTAATTGAACAGAGTGGCAACATTGACGATATTGATAAGACAGTAATTGTCAATAGAAATTAACCACAGAGCTCTCCTATCAAGTGTGCGATTATTTTTTTTAAAGTCTTTACCATTGACTCTTGATGTTTGAATCTAAAACTGATAGGTGTTCTAGTCGTAGCAAGATACAATGGGAGGCGAAACAATGGTATCGACGAAATTCTCATTGATCTGATTTTGTGGAACTCACATATATTTTCGAAGAAAACAGTGAGTGTAAGTTTCAAGTTGAAGTTTTTGCGGTTTCGCATTCCCCCCCATTGCAGACACTTAGCAACCAGAGTCCCCATTACAGACTTCAGCTATTGAAGAAAACAGGCTTCATATTTTCTAAATTCTTTTGCAAAATTGATCAAGTTAAAATTTTGAAACATAATGAATATCATTTTTCATGTGTTAATTATATTTTATAATAGTGCGTTAAAATCTGCTGTAGATATGATCGATGTGTAAAACAGACTTGTTTATCACTTAATTCGTTGATTATAATAATAACAATGTTAAAATAATAAAAAAAAGAATTAACAAAATGACCAATTACGATAAAATTGACAAAATGAAAATAAAAAGTAGCGCACATAGAAATAAATGTTTGTTTAAAATGCAGAATAGTCTACAAGAGATCTTTCACTTTACGTATTTGGTATTAGTTTAATGAGGCTAGAAAATATATGTAAGTTGCACATTTTAGCCTCAAATGAGCTATGCTGACAAGCTTTTTGATATTTGTTCAGAAAATTCGATCGTCGATGACAAACATTCTTAATATCAACAAATATTTATTCTTCTCGAAGAGGGTGTGGGTGTGGATGTGGATATTCTTTTCGGCTGCACTCATACCAACATCCACGCCCAAGTTAGTCTATACAGAATTTACTTTTGCAATTTTTTCTGCAAAAGTAAATTCTGTCATTTTTGGTAGTCTTTCTTTATACATTGTCAATTACATATCTTTCGCTGCTGTTAAAATAAAACATTTTATATTTCATCTAAAAAGTCGTTCATTTCACTAAAGTTAAGGTTAGTTTTTTTTTTTATTTCAAACGATTCTTCTCTATCTAAAGAGTGTTTTCGAGTATTAATTGTCAGATAAATAAAAATATTCCCATAGTTCAAATAATGGCAGTTGTTCATCTGTCAGTACTGTCTTCTCTATTATTACCAACGTATCAAATTGGACTCTTAACATATAATTTGTTGTCTCGAACGTTTCATCATTCTGAGTTTGTATCATAAACAACACTTCCCGTGTTACTGGATTCCATACATCTTTTGTGACCTCTATATCTTCTCCCTCCTTTGTTTTAAACAACATAACAAGTGATTCATTTTTATATGGAAATTTTCCACTTTCATATGGATCCAGATGAAACATAAAAAGACTCAATTCAATTGAACCATGCTGCCATGTACACAAAATCAATTTTGTCTTCTCAATATCATATGTCATCGTTAAGAAATTATATACTTTTGGCATCAGATGAAAATCTGTGACGATATCTTCTTTCATTCCAACTAAATTTAAGTCCATTTTAATCCAATATGCATTCACACCTGGATTTTCAAAACGTGTACGCACTTGAATAATCCAATTCTCATTATAATCAAAACAGGAACACGAAGCAAATGGAAATGCATATTTCTCACCATCTTGTTTTGTATAAACTTTAACAACGTCTAAAGTTATTGTATCATACTCTTCGATAAACAAAGTAAATGTAAAAACGTCTCTTAGTCCAAAGAGACGTTTACGTAAACGATCATAGTATAGCATATGAAAGTTCCCATCGTCTAAAATCCATGTACTTTGACGGTATTCTCTGGTTTCATAGTTGAATGAGAACAGTAACAAACGTTGAAATGCAGTAGCACATTGAATAGGCATGTAGATAAGGTGTAGATCGGGATTTACTGCAACGGGACCAGCAATAAAATAGTAGTCGTCAGAGCGATCGCGTACGAAGAAGGTGAAATTGGCAAGATCGGATAGACTTTTGAGGGTAGTGTCGAAGACAGAGATGTTACCATAGTGTGGAAAGATGTCGGAACTGATTTAGAAATGTTAAAATAAGTCAAAGTTGCATTGTGTGTGAATATTTAAAGAGCTACCTACTCATGATATGGTTTTATTGCATAGTATTTCGAAGTAATAACAATAGTGGGTAGAAGAAATAAAACTCTTAGGAAGATAAGTAACATGACTGCGAATGTGCGTATTGTCACACATTTGCTACACTTTTATTTTGCTTTTTTCTCGTATCTAGAGTAAACATTAGGCAATTCGTTATAGAATAAGAAGAACAGTCAGAAGTCAAATGTTGATATCAGAATGAATTTGCAAGTTAGTCATACAGAGAATAAAATTCGTTACATAACTGGCCACATTAGAAGTAACCTCTGTTGATCTTAGACGTAAGCGAAATAATCTAACTGTAGAGCGATACGCTAAAGAAAAATCATGCTCACGAAAACTTACAAAATCTTTTTTTAGTTTATCCCGTCAGGTGAATAATGGAGAATTAAGCATTGAAACGCATTTTTTTTCATGGAAAAGACCATTTCGACCATTAAAATGCAATAATTACGTCGTATAACACGACATCGAGCATTAAAATCATTATTGTTTAATTGTCCATATTGCATATAGCATTAAAATGAGTTCTTTTCATGATCATGCAAACAGATTTTTGCACAGAATCTAGTCTAATGTCTTACCGATATTCATGATTGGTATTTTTTTCGTCAAAAATACATTGCTTTTTCTCCTATTTTAATCATGGCTGAATAGAAAGAGGAGAAGTATTAAAAAGATTCTCTTCGTTAGAATAATGTTGAGACAGCGCCAATGTCACTACTTTTAGAGCAAAAGACTAATATATAAAATAGTAACGTATGCAGAATTTTCCCACTATTAAATGTTAAGCTCCTAGAAAACGAGTTTTGAGAATCGATATTGATGGACGAAGAACAGAGTCAGCATGTCACACGGTTTTGTGAAACACGAAGCAATTTTTCTTCCTTTTTCAGAATCATGCATATCGAATGAAACTGAAAACTATCTGCTTCATCTAAATATCTGTCGAACAGCTTGTTCTGAATAGCACGGGATAGATCAAAAGAAACTTGTGCAGAATTAGCTGATCAGCTGCTAATGCGCAAGGATGGGGTATGGGTGTGAAAGCCGAGATAGGAAACATCCACACTCATACTGTATGTACGTTGGTCTTTCAATCATGTGTGTCAAATGAGCAATACTATGAGCAGTCATATTTCTATTAGTTAATTTGTTGTTTCACAATTCTATTCCGCGAATTTTTGAAATGATTTCTATTCTTTTCTCCTGCTGTAGACTTTCATGGTGAGCGAAAGCGACTTGAAAGGTTTTATTTCACTCGATTCGTTATTGATTGAATATGTTTGTTTTGAAAAATGTCCATTATTACAAGTCACTAATGGAAGTATCCAAGCATGATGTATTCATTTGCATTCATTGCTTTTGGTTGCACATTCTCAAACGAAATGGAAAGGATACGAACTTCAAAGCATCACGCTGGACAAAATATCAAGCTGATTGGCATTTATGGTTGCGGACAATATCGCGAAAGTTATAAGTTCTGTTTAAAAAAAAACTAATGTTTTAAAGCCTATCTCTGTTTCATCGAAACTGTGATTGCCGTACACGATTTGAATAGAAGTCGACTTTCAACGGAATGCAGCACCGTTTGAAAAAAGATAACGCAAACTAATCGTATTAATATACATCATAAATTAAATCGCCGTTTTTTTGTTGCCTCATATCGACAATATGATTTGACAGCACCTGTTATCTGCTCTCAGTAACAGCTGAAGTATGATTATTTAAATTGTCCGTAGATGTTTGACTCGATTTATTTGTCATTCGAAAAAACAAATGATGTTTGCAATTGCTGCCGCTGCCACTCTACTCTTCTCGACTATTAGCGTCATATTACCCTTGGGTATGAAATCAAAAAAGGATCATACACTTTTATTTGTTTTATTTCATTAGTTCTTGTTTTTGTTTTACAGTAAAGCCAGCTTTTAGCCAGTCAACGAGTAAGTCTTTTTCTTAATATTAACTTGAACATTGTTTTCATCGTTACCATTCCATAGTTTCAGTGTGACACGACTTCAATGTTTAGTTGTACGATATTCTGCATTCTAATCCGACAAATGCATATTTATTCATTCCATAGTTTTTTCAAGTTTCATTACAATTTCTGGACTTTCGTCAGTTTATCTGGCCTCTCCGAGATTTCATCAGATTTTGTCAAATTTCTTTTGCAGGAAATTCCGAAAATATCTAGGCGGCTGTCGTTATTTTTTGGTAAAATGATTACATTTTTGTGATCAAATCAAAAGTTATACTTTTGAGCATTATTGGTTAATATTTTTCTTATGAATAAAAACATAGAACACTCCTTTATCAATGATAAAAAAACAGCTTGATTGATTGAAACAGAGAATTCAATTTTTTATCGTAAAACTATCTATGGGCCACCCTATACATGATAATGTGTTTTTCAACCTATAATGTCTCTTTGTATAAATGAAATATATCAGTCTCTTTTGTTTCAATTGTTCTGCACAATTACTTCCTGGCTTAGTGAATAAGCTTCACAGTATTGCTGCTGCAAGTCTCACATAAAAGTTAAAGAATTCTTCTGATGCCGTCATACACTAAACTTAGAAAATGAAGATATAGAAATAATTTATGTTTATATTTTTCTTTTCTAGCTTGCCCAACACCGAGCTCATTAATAACTTTTGATGATATAATACATTCAACGGGGATATCAGGAATTCCAGTACCGAACGGTTATAGTCGTTTAAATTGGCAAAATGTTCTGGTTGTGAATGGTGTTAACTATAGTACTCCCAATACTGGCTATAAAACGGGTGTTGTTAGTCCTCCATATCTTGTCTTTAATGGATATGGTAACCCAATGGCTATCACAAATGCGGCTACAAGTGCATTTACAATAAAATCATTTTATTCATGCGCAGCCTGGTATAATAATACCATATTGGCAATGATCGGTACAAGATCAGGCACCGTTTTGTATACAAAAACAGTAGAACTATTTACACAAAAGAGAACCTTTGTTGAACTCAACTGGCCTGGCATCGATAGCATAAGTTTCAACTCGAGTTGTGGTTCGTGTGATGCGAGCCATGTAACAATGGATAATTTATGTGTCACATTCTAAAAACGAGATTTTAAAAAAATAAAAAGATTTTAATGTTCACAGAAATAAAATTGTTTTTCATCTTTAAAGCTTGCGTAGTTTCGTTTTTGACAGCGACTCTTCTTTTTGATAAAAAAAGAACAGATATGCGGTTTTCACAAATAGAATAAAGATGTATGTATAAAAAGTTCCTTTTAATAGAGGATTTATAAAACCACCATCATAGCCGATTGTCGAAAGAAAATTCAATTTCGATCTCGGATATGGGATTCGAACGTTCCTAAAAAGTCAGCCCATTAGTAAAAAAATTAGCTCTTGAAAGCTAACCTGAGTGGAGACATCGTAGACAACATTTTCGTCTTCATACGTTTCTATGACAAAATAAGCAAAAAACGAACTGCTGAAGTATTTCCCATTTATCTCAGTCATTTCTCGGTCGTTTTTAGCGCGGAATCCACCAATCGATAGAGCATTGAACACTGCATCGGATGCTTTCCTACGTCGTGCGCCAGCAGACGTTGAAATGTATAATACAGCTATGGTCATAAAAAATCTGGGCAATATTCGGGCTCTGTCTCTGCCCAATGATGACATTCCACAAATCTAATGACATATTCGGAAAGCTCGTGAAATTTTGCATCAGTATAGGTTAAAATGAAAACAAAATTTTACTCTGGGAGCTGGTCAGGATGTGGCTGTGGCCGTGGAACGGTTGTAGACGAGATTCACACCCCACACTCACACCTTACTGAGACATCCAAAATGGACTTAAAAATAAGTAGTCTATTCTCTTTAGTTAAAACTGTCTAACTGGTTAAGTTTTATGAAACGTCTCTATCTTTGCAAAGTAGACTTTTCATATTGAAAATAACTGCAATAGAATAGTAAACAGAAGAAGTCGAGGTCATAAATTCCTAATGATACCTTGATTTTAGAGAGTAAGCTTATAAGCGTCGAGAAACAAACAAAGAAACATATTCAGAAAGTCTCTACCATGATACGTCTCTTATGTCTCCAAAAACACTTTTGAATATGGCAAACACAGTGCTAGACCAAACCTACAGTGTTCACCGATAGATCAGCGTTAAAAACTTTAAAACTTTTCATATTTATTAAATCTCATCTGTTGAATACTTTTCGTTTTACTGATAATGTATTTATGTCTATATCTTTTGATTTTGAACGTAAATTAATGTCTTTTTTCTCAAACAAAGCAGAATCGACTAGAATCTTGCAAGATTATGAACTCTTATACCAAACTAATTTGACGACTTGATTTTGTATTATATTCCTTTCCTATTCTAGTATTTTTGTACTTTATATTCTATCTGATCTTACAACAATATAAATAATTGGCATTACTTTACTAGAGAATCGTTCATGTGTTAAACTAAAAAAAAAGCTTATTGCTGACTAAATTAATCTTCGCAGAACAATACATGCTTACCTCATTTCTAGATGCGGTATAGTTGACTAGGACTGAGCGACTCTTAATTTGGATAGGTCTTCATTGACATCGTTCTAATTTCTCCTATCTAGCATGGATTATACTTTTAACTAATGTTTCAAGAAAAGCNTTTTATGAAAACATAAATTAATATAATTTATTTTCAAAACTAATTATTGTTTTATTGTAGAGATGAAAATTTAAATGAAATCGAATGATCAAACTTCATTGTCGTCACTTTATTTCATTTCATCAAATGAAACTATCTTTGTAAAATATTGTTAATTTTGATATAAATGAAAAGTAAACTTTGTAAATACGTTTCATGTAAGAAATTGCTTGTGGTTTTTGTTGAAATAAATTACATGATCTTAACGCTTAATTTGTGTCTCTATTGGTATTATCATTTTCAAATTATATGTCTATTGTTTGAGAGTGAATTGATATTTGCTTTTGACGATATGAATTTCTTATGGTAAGAAAGAATTAATTCTAATAATAAAAGCGAACTATCCCCAAGTATGTAATAATTTTTCGAAGTCTATCAACTGAGCAAAATCTCGATCCATTTTAGTATCATCAAACCTATATAGACAATGATTCATAATTATTAAATTTTTGTCTAAGAAGTTATTTTTTTAGGGCCCCCCTCAAAATTGATTTACCAATTAGAACGGACGGTTTGGGCTGGTTTGAAATTAAAGCTAGCCTCTGTGTACAACTTTTCGTTGGACAGAGTTTTGCAACTCCCTTCCATTCATTTTTATGAACATAGTATCCAAAATAAGCATACAAAATGTGACTCCATGAGAGTAAATTTTATTTTTCTCAGCCCAGGAATTAAACATCGAAAATCCATCCGATGAAAAGTTAGCTCTGATTCAGCCCGTTAGAGCAAAAGAAACAATGGTTATACCCTGGCCGGCTGGAAGTTTTTTCAGTTTTTCTGTCTGGAAACCGTGTTTTGAGAAAATGCTAAAGAAGTTTTAGAAATGAATTTTTTCATTCAAATCCAGAAAAAAAACATACTAAATTGGTATATTCAAAATAGATGTCAGCGTAATTTTTTAAAGCACATAAAAATGATTTAAACGACCACTGCCAGTCAAATTTAAGTAAATATAAAATGACTTATTCGATGCCGAAATAAATACAAAGCAGTTTTCCTAGAACTGGGAAACTTTAAAAAACCATGATGAGGGAGTTGAAATTAGTTTTAAAAGTCTCTTAAAATTTGGTTCTGTTCCAAACAGCTGCATATATTCTGAAAGAGAAATTTTTGCTGCATCTTTCTATGGTAAAAACTCAGCTTCGAGCTTTTTCCGAAAAATAGGATTTTGTGAGAGGAGGATCCTTAATTGAATTCATTGTTTCTTCAAGACTGATATCATGCCGAGATGTCAAGTATGAATAGATTTCATTGGCGAACATATTGGTATTTATAAATGAAAGAAGAATATTTTTTTCATATTTTCTACAGAATAAACTGTATTGCAGACTGAACCGGGTTATTAATCTTCAAAGAAACCAATCTTAATGCTGTTCATCTCAAATTCTTTGATATAATTGCATTGCATTCTTAGTAAGTATTAATGAAGATGTTTCAATTGAATGACATTATTTATGATCCTTCTCAACTTCTTATGAGTTGATATTTTCAAGTATTTAACTAAGTCTTTTCCAAAACCAGACTGTCCATTGAATGATAAACTTCAATTAGAAAATTATGGAAGAAGATAGATAGAGTAGAGTGCGAAAAAAAATTGCTGCTAGATAGGACCTTCATTTGCGAAAAGACTTTTGCACGACTCTAACAAATATTGTATAGAGTATACCAACTAGTCCTCGAAAGATTTTTAGAAGAACCACTTCACAAATGTCAAGAGATACACTTATAAACAGATTGCATCTAAGAGAATTTTTTTTTGCACTACTATCTATTTAAGACATATTTGATCTTTGCCATTTTAGACTGTAAACATATCCTTGCAGAATATCTAAATTACAGATTAATCAAAATTAATGAAGTTCTTCTTGATCCTCTGAAAATCTACTATTACCATTAGGATCAAAATATATGTAATTAATCAATGTAATATATTTCTCTTGTTGATCATTTTCTTCTGACATCCGTAAATCAGGTATCATGTTAAGGGTTTAGGATCACTGTTTTCATTTTGATCAACTAATTTAAAGGTAACTTGTCATTGAAAATTACATGGAAAGTGATCGTCTTTTCTTTATTCTTTTCGGTACTCTTTATACGATTGTTGTCTTACTCACAGCGATCTTTTCATTGGTAATGTTGACAACAATAATCTATCATTGGCATCCACATTGCCGATCTACTTCGAATCTTCTTACTTGTAATTCTTGTGTTGCTTTTCTCTTCTTTAATATCACTATTGCCATTCAAATACCGAATCTTTTTCAAGCTCAACAGCAGCAACTTACTAACAATCTGGTGACGCCATCTTGTCGAATTCTTGCTTTTCTATTTCTATTTGCTTGTATAGTAAAAATATTTTCTTATCTTATTCAGGCTATTTCACGTTATTTTACTATTATTCTTTACAAACGTAAAATTCTACTCACTTACCGTACAAATATATTATTAATTCTATTCAGTTGGATATGTAATCTAGTTCTAGGCAGTTCAATGTTCATCTCGCCTGTTGCCTTTCAATATGAACCCGAATCTTATCTTTGTGTTTTTACGACTAAAGTATTTCATACATCATTTACTTTGATGATTGTTGCTTTTCTCTTGCCTGTTAATATTATTGTTCTTCTCTATGGTATTATACTGCGGCATACAACACGAACTAATGTTATTCATGTTGAAAATGTTCTTAGAAACAATAACAAACGAAATATCAAAGTATTTCGTAATATTCTTATGGTTGTGGTTGTGCTCATTGTCGGTGGAACACCGAATCTTATCTCCATTATAGTCAACCGTATTGATCAAATTCCATGGCCATTCTATTCTATATCTATCTTTTTTATTACGCTTTCTGCTGCCGTCGAATCATTTGTTCTTTTCTTTACCAATAACGAAGTAAGAACAATTGTCTATCGGAAACTTGGTCTTCATCATCCTATCGTAATCCGTGTATTTAATGTGGGAACAACGACAAAAAATTTGACTATTTATAATAACACTAACAACATCGCCACAGCACCAGTCATGATGACATAATTCTTCTTGACAATTTCTGTTCAAACTTCACTATCAAAGATGTCGAGTGAGACAGTTATTATTCAGATGAAATTCTGTGAACTTCAATTTGTTTATTTTAAAGTTTTGCCAAATAAATCTCGATTTGATGAGTATGACTTAAGAAAGCTTGTCAGTAGGGTTAAAATGTAAATCTCAGATATAGCTTCACTTTTTTGTAAACTATTATTATCAATTAGAAGAAAATCTAGATTCGAAGAACCATAATGATATTGTGACTGACACATTCGTTGATTGTTTTATTTACTTAAGTCAAGAAATTTTGTATTTCTTTACTTCACTACTTTCTCATCTTGCTTTTTTTGTCATTTTTTCTGTCTTTATGTGACAAACTAAATGGAGCAAACTTTAACGCCCAAAAAGCCATAATAGAGTGTGGGGTGTGAATAACTTACAATTGTTTGCCTACACCCATAACCACTCCCCATGATCATTAATGAAAGTAACTAAACTTTATTTGTAAAAATTAGAAAAATAATGATTATCGAATCCATCGATTTATTCTTTTTTTTTGAGAAAATGTACAAAATTATCCTTCTTTCTATTCCTTATGTATCACATACAGAACAGTCTTGTCATCACTAACTTGGCAATAGAAAGAAACAGATAGTTGTCTCAACGAAAATTTCAGTTTCATTCGAGATAAGTCAGCCAAATTGTTAAATCAGTTCAGTAAAGTTCTACTGGTCTTTCCTCCTGTTTTTTCTATTTGGATTTGGCACTCCTGCAATTAATGTGACACGTTTTTTGCATAGTAATTTCAAATAGATTCATAAATTAAATCAAAAATTTTTAATAAAAAATTAATTAATTATCATACACATTTCATCATAGTTATTGATTCAACAGAAAGAAATTTTTGGATATTTAACTTCATCATCATCATTATTCGAAAATGGAGAATTATCCACTAACATTTCATATATTAAAACACTTTGGCACAACAATAAAAAAAAACCTATAATAAAATTAAACAAGTTAGTATAGTTGATTCAGAAATTATTTCAGATGCCAAAAACTGAAATAAAATTGAAAATAACAGACCCAAATTATAGATTTTCGTTTTGATGTTCCACAAAATTTGATGTATTATTTCGAATATTTGTTTTTCCGACATTATCATAATTTCACTTTATCTCGTAATAATATGTCATCTCTTTTTCAATACTTTTAATGCATAATACTATCTACAATGAGAAAATTATTCAGATAATAGGACTTTTCATTTAAAATACAAATATAACTATTAAATAGAAATAGATAAAACAAAGAAAATTAATCTTCTCAAATAATCTCGACCTAATACATTAACAAGACGAAATTATTTTTAAAAAGAAAAAGTCTGAATATAATTAATGTTGAATTAGAAACGCTAAGAAATTTATTTCTTGTTTTTGATAATATTTAATTCATTGATGATGAACGATTCAATTTTTATGAAAGTTCTCGTTCAACAAGAGTTAAATATGATTGAGAATGAGAAAGAATTGTTGACTGAGAAACAAAAAAAGTAATTGATGAAATTACAGATGATGCTGCTATTGCATTTGTTTGACGAGACCATAATGGTTTTGGAGCTACTGGCAGTAGTTTACTTCTCATACTACTTCCATTCTTTTCTACAATTGTTGATGAATCATTCATTGGAGATTTAAAAACAAAATTCGTATTAAATAAAATCTTTTGAAAAACTTGACTTTATTTATAGTTGTTATTGGTCTATTAGAACAAAGATATTGTAATTGAGAAAAAGATATATCCTAGATCAATAAAAATATATTGTATTATATTACATAATCAAATTGTGATTCTAGACGATATGTTGAATTAATTAATGAAAATTGTTCAACATTTCTTAGTGTCATTCCATTGGATTGTAACATTTCATATAAAACATAATATGAACATGTTGATGAACGTTGAATTTGATATTGATATGGCAGAATTTTCATTATAAAAATTTGATGTTATAACACCGTTTGTTATTAATCGATACCATACTGTTACATTCATACTCATATGGAATGGATATGATAAATTTTTCCTTTAGCACATTTGCGATGACATGAATGTTATTTTTTCATAAACTGTGAAAGGTTCTATTTCTTTATTGAAGGCAATTGTAATACTTCACAACAACTTTTATCAATGTTTCTCTTATGAGCTATGAACATTCCTTTAGGGTGTAGGTGTGAAGAGAAGATCTTTACCTCCATCCGCAGCCAGATCCTCACTCACATTCACACCATCAGCGACAGTCATCGTGCGTCATTACACACGTTTTACTCACGTTGATCAGATTTTTTTCTTCCTTCAGTTTACAAGTGTGTGTTTGTCGTTGTGTGAATGCGCGTGTACAAACTTTTGGTAAAAAAAAACCAAAAAAACTCAATCATACTTCTTTATAATTGTAACGTCTTGTGAATGAGAATATTGCAACGTCTTTTCTCGAAAGCAAAAATACATTAAACACGCCATCGACTTTATTTAACCCTTAAGAAAATACAAAAAAAAAGTCGAAAAAACTAAAAAAAACAGCGTTATACGACAAAAAAAGAAAATATGGCAACAACATCCAGTCATTCACTAGGAGTTCCAAGCCATTTAATGGCCTCATTATATGTTGGTAAGTTGGAATATTGTTGTTTTTCTTTGTAAATTTCTTTTAAATACAAGATAATCTTCCTCCGGATGTTACCGAGGCTATGTTATTCGACAAATTGTCAAGTGCTGGACCCATTATATCAATTCGAATATCTCGGGATATGATTACACAACAATCACTTGGTTATGCTCATGTCAATTTTCAACAACTAGCTGATGGTATGTCAAAAGTTATTAACATCATCAAGTAGATGATTTGTAGTCGAATGAAAGAAGAAAAAGAAAAAGAATCATACGCTTTTATTAAATACTTGAGTTGTAGGACATGATCAAAATCCAGTGAAACTGATTTTGATAAATGATACTTCTCCACAAATAAAAATACTCCATCCTTTTAGCTCAACGTGCACTTGCTACAATGAACTTTGATTTACTTCATGGTCATTCATTACATATCAAGTGGTTTCAACGTGAACCATGCGTTGGAAATCTATTTATTGGAGATTTGAATAGAAATATTGATACTCAATCACTGTATGATATATTTTCGACTTTTGGCAATATTTTATCTTGTGAAGTAGAATTATCCAACTGTAAAATAAAATAATTTTTCTTTTGTGCCTTTATTTTATCAATAGATCATGACAGATGAAAATGGTGAATCACAAGGTTTTGGTTTCGTTGATTTCGAAACGCAAAAAGCAGCGGATTATGCTATTAATAAAGTCAATGGTATATTGTTAGGTGACAAAAAAGTTTATGTTGGTCGTTTTAAGTCGTCTACTCAAGGAGCTGATTTTGAAGAACTACATGAATTTACCAATGTATTTATACAATATTTTGGTGATCAACTCAATGATGAAATATTACGACAACTTTTTTCAGTGCATGGGAAAATTTTAAGTTTTCAGGTTGACGAATTCTTTTAATAGAAAAATATAACTTATGTTTTGAATTTAATATAGACTGCAAAGGATGATAGTGGACATTCAAAAGGCTTTGGATTTTGCACTTATGAAAATCCAGAGGAAGCTGAAAAAGTAAAGAAAAAATAATGAATAAATAATTTTCTCAATTATATTTTTAATATTATAGGCTGTTCAAGCTCTACATGGATATTCAATAGGTGATGCGCGGCTTTATGTTGGTCGTTTTCAAGAGGAAGATGAACACTTATCTAAAATTAAATATAAAAACGATTTACAAACACACGAACTTATGAATAAATATAAAGATGTTAACTTATACATTCAAAATTTGGATGACACTATTGATGATGAACGATTAAAAAAAGAATTTTCTAAATTTGGAACAGTTACTAATGCTCAAGTAAGTTCATAAGATTTTTCAATATTTTTAGAATTATGATATTTTTGTTTAGGTTATGTCAGAAAATGGTCGATCAAAAGGTTTTGGTTTTGTATGTTTTACTACACTTAATGAAGCAACAAAAGCCGTGACAGAAATGAACGGTTCTATTCTTGGTTCCAAACCACTTTATGTTGTATTAGCACAACGAAAAGTAGACCGTGTTATGCATTTAACTAATCAACATATGCAACGTATGGTAACATCTCGTGTGCCTCTACAAATGCCGTTACCGTTTTCCGATGAAATGAGTGGTAGGATGTCCTATATACAAACATCGATGTGTCCATCGCAGCCACGTAACCTCTTCACACCAAATACAATGCCAACAGATCGATCAGCACAACCACATGGTTTATCAGCTGCTCCTACCAATGATATGACGCCAAGAACATATGCTCAAATGCTAAGTAAACACATGCCACAATCAGCTACGGCTGGTGTTGCATCTCGATCAGGTATTCAAATGTCTACTCGACCAAGACTAATACGAGCGCAAACGATGTCTAGCTATTCTGTTCGATCACAAGCTGGTGCACAATCACAACCAGCAACAACTTATACACGTACGGCAAGAAATATACCACCTAAGGTAAACATTGCATTTTTTTAAAAACTAAAAGGATTGAAAAGAAATGATTTTCTTATTTTTGTAGAATGCAGATAGATTCACTGGACAAGAACCATTAACACTAGCTATTCTTGCTAATGCAACACGAAATGAACAAAAACAAATTTTAGGCGAACGTTTATTTCCATTGATTCAACAAATACAACCAGAATTAGCTGGTAAAATAACTGGCATGTTTCTCGAGCTTGATAATACTGAACTTCTTCATATGCTTGAATCACGTGAATCACTTGAAACTAAAGTCTGTCTTTTGTTCCTTAGAAATTTTCAAAAGATATTGTGTTCATGTTGTATATTAGATTGAGGAAGCTATTCACATACTTCAAGCACATCGAACAAAACAAGCTCAAGTCCATGAAAAATAATTGCGTATAAAACAGCGTTTCAACACCATATTTTGGATAAAACAAAACATCTTTTCGCGTTTTACTTTTAATTTTTTATGCACTTTTAGAAAGTTATTTTTTTCAACTTATGTTATCATCTATAAACACAGTTTGAACGTGTTTGTAAGCGAAGGCATTGCTTCTTCCCAATAAACGTCACGTAAAACATTGTTTAAATGCATTTAACTTTTTTAGATTCGAACGCATTTCCTTTGTACTTCCATTGAAAGAACGAGTTTTTTAAGAAGCGCGTTAAAGAACGCCATCTTTCTCATGCGGTTCTTCTTGGGAAATAATGAACCATTTCATATGTAAGTGATAGGAATGTTTGGATTAATATTTTGACTTAAAATATCATTTCACGAAGTAAGAATGTGCTAACGTTTAGACAGACACTTTGTAGAATGATTATCATTTTATACAGTGTGTCTGAAAAGTAACTCCCCTTTTTAAATTCTTCATTACTCTCAAAAAATAAAAGATATCGTAACGAATTTTTCACTGTTGTTAAGTATGTGTCATGGCATTTTGTTGTAGATGAAACAAGGCAATTGATCGTTTGGTGGTATAAGATTAGGCACACATTTCGTCTAGAGAATATCTATATATCAGAGATCCGCGAGTCAGTCAAAAAAGCGACTCGCCACCGCCTCGCCATGCTGGCGAGTTGCTCATCGCTGCCTCGCCTCGCCTAGAGTTTATAACAAAACAGTTATTTTTAGACATTTTTGCAACCACCCATAACAATCACCATCTTTTTATTTTATACAATTAAATAACAAACATTTTATACATTAAAATAAGTTCAACAACAGAAAAATATAAATGAGAATCACATAAATAACAATCATTCATATTATTTACTGCGTATCAACAATGAATTGTGAACTACATCAGTGCAATAGTTGGACTACACTGAATAATTGAATATATCTGTATACAGTGTACCAAAAGTCGCTTAACAAAAAGAAAACTGCATATCTTTACAGGATTATGATCAAATGAACTGATTTTTTTTTCTGATGGTAGAGGATAGGGAAAAGGAACATTTCGCACCAACTTTTCATTACGATCTCCAGTGGCATATGTTCGTTACGTTCTCCGGACGTATGAAAAGGACAGGGTGTTCGGAATTAAGTGGACGGGAGTTCGGAATGACAAAAATCAATCAAAATTAAAAAAGAACAGGATGTTCGTAATGAAAGTTGTTCATAAGATCGTAAGGAACAACGAATANGTGTACGTGGATATATCATAATACGGTTAGAGGTACATATCATGCCTGAATTGTGGTCATGGTTCCTTATACATAGATGTTACTGCATGCCACACAAGTTTTTATCAACTTTTTCGTTAATGATATTTTCATTCTTTTGTTCGACCGAGAGAGCTGAAATTTTTATGATATATATAACTAATCAAGATCTATTAGTTCTGAAAGTTTCAGCTCTATAACTATGACTAATGGTAAAATACATAAGTTTTCGTACTCGATTTTTGCTGAAAAATGAGGTAAGAATCGAGTACGAAAACTTGTGTATTTCACTTTGATCGATGTATTTTATCATGAGTCACAGCTATAGAGCTGAAACTTTCAGAACTAAAAGATCATGATTAGTTACATATGCCATAAAAATTTCACTAGTGTCAAACTTGAAACTTGAATTCAATTGAAATTTCCACTTTCAACTTTCAAGTTTAAATGCCTTCAGGAATGCTACAACGATGTCCTGCGATGCTAGGGGTATGAATGTGGGTGGGATGATACTAAGATTTCTTCCCACACCTGTACCCACATCCTATTTGAGTTAAATCACCAGCAACTTCTTTGATTTGATTATGTACATAAGGATTTCTAGCAGATATTTCCCTATTATGCTTCATCTTTAATTTTTATTAACTCATATTCAATTTCTGTTTGCATATTGAGATCTTCAATGACATTCTCTTCTATATAAAATTTTCAACCTCTGTTCACTTGATTTAATTGTGAAATACTCGATAATTTTGACAATACACTATGAACTAATTTGTTCAGAAGAAGGAAAGGAACCCGTGTATGATCACCTACAGAATCAAGTAACATAGAAGTTTGCATCCCATGTGAATTCTTGTCTTGTGTTATTTTTGCTTGTTCTTTGTGAAGTAGACATGATTTAATTTTATAACGATGATGAGGTGAATATATGTAAAAAGCTCCATTAATTCCAATGCGACGCAGTTCTTTTCTCAGTTTAATTAGATTCCTTTGTTTTTCTGAGTATTGAATAGATTGTAGTCGACGTTGAAGTTTTTTTTAATAGAAGAGTTGAGGCAAGATGTTTACTTATCAACTTAAATTTGAGCAATTTAGGAGTTGAACCATAAAACGAGGTATATACGTAAAAATTCAGTACCATACTGGGCTTTTACTAATTTCATTGTTAGCTTATTGGCATGTTTGAGTCTTTTTAAAATATGTTCGCCATACTTCCTTCGAATGTAGTTGATTAAGTTTGAATTGTAAATAGAGTTTTTGATAAACTGAAAGATAAAATAAAAAGGATGAAATTTTGCATTTCTTTATTTAGAAGCGTTCGATACTGTTTGTGTGATCAACAGTTTAAAAAAAGATTTTACAGTAGAAAATATTTATATAGATTAGAATAAAGCTCAAAGTCCAATGAATCATTGCAACTCAAATTTAAAGGTATACACATATCAGTGTATATTTTTTCATCGCAACAACACAAAACACAAAGCTGAGGTAAACAAAAGAAGAGGACGAATATATGAAAAACAAAATACATGTGATAACGAGCACATAGATGAAAAATCCATGCTTGATTGAGTCACGTAAACATACGTTTGTGGGAAAAAGCTAAGTAATATTGCCAGTGATAAATACAGAGTAAAATTGATTGCAAACACACAAAACAAACTTTGTATACTCCAGCATAATCAAGTACGTAAGTATATTTAATTTTCAACATTATTAGAGTTGTGATAAAATTAAAGTTGAGTGCGAAGAGCAGCTACAAATAAGAAAAAATGACAGGACATAGGCAAGTTGGATTGTGATGGCTAGAAATTAATTTTAAGAGAGCTTCGCTTGATGATACTCAGAATATGCAATCGATTGTCTTGATTGCAGAATCTCTTATGCATAAAACAGTCTTATTGTAAACCACGTTAAACATAATAGCTTTTTCTATACGTACATTTAACCGAGAGTATCAGTAGTAGAAGACACGGTTTTCACTTTTGAGAAACTTGACGTGGCAACGAATTCAACAACTTGTATTAGCTTTTTTTCGATGATATAGGCATACCAAAAACAAAGTATTTAAATCTCGATACACTGAATTAAAATCTAAGATTGAAATATGAAAACGAAAAATTCTTATTCACAGAATAGGAGAATCGTCCTGATTTGGCACAAAAGGCAGTCTTTTTGCTCTTCTGTTTAAACATCGATCAAAGAGTACAGCAGTGGAATGAATTCCATCAATTGGCATGCTTATCTTTCTGAAAGAAAAAGCTCTCATGACGAAAGCATTCTGACACTTGAAACCGAGTTGATATTTTGATCTTATTCTTGGGCCGTATTCACTGGAAAATTTTACCGATTACAATTGACTAAAATTTCGAAATCTTTTGTAGAACGAAAATGAGAGACAGAGAAAGATGATGCTCTATTTCGTTACTTTTGCAATGTGTATTTTATTGTGATTAATAATGACAAACTGAAGGGGAAGCATTACTGTCACTCTGGGTATATACGTACACTACACTATTTCGTCACTTCAGTTTTATCTGCTTCACATAGACTACAAGCTTATATACGAGAAATCACAAGAAATGATATAGTGAATAAAGGACAGAGCACGCCTGCAGCTATTATCATGCATGAGATTAGAACTTCTAGCCGCTTAGTGACCGGATGTTCTCATATCATTGAGCCCATAGAAGATGAACATAGATTGTGTCCTTATTTTTGCCATGCTATGGACATAATCAAAATTATAATCGATTATAACTTGGATTTTGTTTCACAATAGTAATAGTGAAAATCCTCATGTAATTAACTTCAGCACGATTTTGATCGATTCTGTATGTTCTTGTACTGTTTTGTACATGATAAGATAAAACAGAACGAAATAGAGACATTTCCGATGTAAAAACATCGATAAAAATCAGTATTTTTTTCTCGTCTTTTTTACATGGGAATTTTCTATTCCAAGGCGATGCTACCCGCTAACCCATTTCAACCTATTATTACATATTAATTAATATTGATAGTAGGGCAAACTTCATGGATTGACAGAATTGAAAATTATTCACCCGACGTCAATCACTCGACCCATCAGAAAGTGACACTCTGATGGGTCGATCTGAAAGCTCGATGGTCTCGACATACCCATCTGCGATGAGTTTTGATGGGTCAAATAAGGAAAGCTTCAAATGGTCAATATTCCATGCACTCGAAGCTTTTGAGAAATCAGAAAAAAAATTTCGTTTCTCATTTCTGTTTTCTTTCGAGCGCTTAATAACTATCGAATATTTTCGCAGAATAGAAAGTTCGAACACGTATACTTACGATTACGCAGCTTACATAGATGAAATGAACTAAATATAAGGATTTCATCTTAAACAAATCTGTATGACGTCAAGAAAAATATACACTCAGGTGGGGTAATTCGGATCAAAAATTTAAAATTTCATTTTGTTTTTATTCGTTCTCAGTCGTTGTGCGTCATAAAGGGATCATTTTTGGAGTGTAACTAGAACAAACTGTCCTCTATCCAAGGCTGAAACAATTTTTTTAAAACCTTTTACTGGAAAAACGTTATAATGAAAATGGCAAAAGCTCCATCGAGCTGATCCGAATTACTCCATTTTGGATAATTCGGATCAGTAAGTCAATCTAGTTGGAGTAATTCGGATCACTCCAGCTATTTTAGCTGAATACCACTTTTGAAACCTCTATCACTTCTACAGTACAAATTCGACTAGTACTTCTCAAGGCAAAGTTGTTCATCTCACTTTCCTCTATCTCTACGTGTAAAATAAGGTGGTATTCATTCGAAGCGATTAACTATTTTCCGAATTCTTCGAATGATCGAAAACGAGTGGCTTTTGCTAGCATACCCCCACCCTCTTTTTCGAATTATTTTGTATCTAAAGTAGAAGCTAAGGGGAGAAGTTTTTAGTATATCAGATGCAGAAATGTTTGGGCTACAAAATGGTGTAAAATCGAAAGAATTTTTTCTCTAGATTGTTAGAGCTTTTTCTGAATTTCTATGTAAATGACATGTTCAAGAAGGTTAATCACGACATAGTTGAACTCTGTATGTCTTCGAGAATCACCTACTGGAACAAGAATTTTATGTCAGATTATAGAAAATTTTTCCCTGTTTCAAACCATATATGAGTTATTATTGTTGTACACTCATACTCGAAACTACACGAGATAGAAGAGGAACGATCACACGATGAATTTTGAGGTAGGTTATCATTTCCCACAAATTGTGGTGACCAAGTAGGGGCTTTAATTTAGGGATTCTTTTATTTAGGGACTTTTCAATATCAGACCTATTATGTATAGGTCAGTGACAGCTCACGGTTTTATGAGTCCGTTCCTTTTCGACCGCTGGATGCAATGACTAGTTACCTTTATAGAACTTACACTGAAGATCAGTTCTTTCTGAAAATAGTAATTTCGTCACCAATTTTTCTGAAAAGAACAGTAACTGATGACAAGACTTGTAGAAAGAACTGGAACTGCCAATCAGTTTTTCTGGAAGAGCTATAACCGGTCACCCGTTTTTCTTAGATGAATTGAATCTGGTGACCAGATTATGTTAAAAAAAACTGAAACTGGTGATCAGGTTTGTTAAAAGAAATCAAGCTAGAAGCCATTTCTTTCTGAAAGAACTGAATCTGGTGAGCAGATTATGTCGACAGAAACGAAACTGGCGACCAGTTCTTTTTCAAGAGCTATAACTGGTCATCGGTTTTTCTTAAAAGAACTAGATCTGGTGACCAGATTACGGCAATAAGAACAAATAACATTTGAATGAGATTAGTCTCTAGTCCCTAAATTGAAGTCCCTGTTTGGTTACCAGAGTTGACTTAATCGTTTAATTGTCCAAAAATGTGGACCTGATTTAGGGACCGATTCAGGGAACTACAATTTGTGGGAAATGATAGGTATTCGAATTTTGACTTGGATTTTGGTTCAACGTATAAAATCTACTAAGGTGAGAGTCAACTATTCTATTAGATGAAATAACCCAAGAATACTTGTGCATAATATATAAAATATTTTAAACATGAACAAATCGGATTTTTGTACAGAAGTGGTCGTTCTGCCAAAGTCTTTAATTAATAGTTAAACAATTCTCGTTAGTCCAATATTGAATGTACAGTTGAATTTCGTTGTAGGGTTGCTCTTATTTTACCTCACTTGGTTTTAGCTATGAGTGTATAACAAAAATAAGTCATATACGGTTTGAAACAGAGGAAAATTTTCTATAATCTGACATAAAATTCTTGTTCCAGTAGGTGATTCTCGAAGACATACAGAGTTCAACTATGTCGTGATTAACCTTCTTGAACATGTCATTTACATAGAAGTTCAGAAAAACCTCTAACAATCTAGAGAAAAAATTCTTTCGATTTTACACCATTTTGTAGCCCAAACATTTCTGCATCTGATATACTAAAAATTTTTTCCCTTAGCTTCTACTTTAGATACAAAATAATTTGAAAAGGATGGTGGGGGTATGCTAGCAAAAGCCACTCGTTTTTGGTCATTCGATGAAGTCGGAAAATAGTTAATCGCTTCCAATGGATATCACCTTATTTTACACATAAAGATAGAGGAAAGTGAGATGAACAACTTTGCCTTGAGAATTACTAGTCGAATTTGTACTGTAGAAGTGATAGAGGTTTCAAAAGTGGTATTCAGCTAAAATAGCTGGAGTGATCCGAATTACCCCAACTAGATTGACTTACTGATCCGAATTATCCAAAATAGAGTAATCCAGATCAGCTGGATGGAGCTTTTGCCATTTTCATTATAACGTTTTTTCAGTAGCAGGTTTTTAAAAAATTGTTTCAGCATTGGATAGAGGACAGTTTGTTCTAGTTACACTCCAAAAATGATCCCTTTATGACGCACAACGATTGAGAACGAATGAAAACGAAATGAAATTTTAAATTTTTGATCCGAATTACCCCACCTGAGTGTATAGCTTCTTGCGATTGTTGATGTTACGTGAAAAGCGATTCTGTCTGTTATAAATTTCATTGTATTAAATAGAAGATTTATGATATAGCATAAATTACATTAGAATTAATTAGATGATGTAAATAAAAAGCAATAAAAAAAATGTCGAAACTAGAATAACAACAAATTTGACTTTTTTTATTCTGGTTGACTTTAAAATCTTGAACCATCTAAGTAGTTTTAAGGACTAGAAAACAAGTGAATCGTCCTAAATGATTCTATCAGGTAGTTCTTTGCTAATGAGTAATTGAAAACCCCGAGTGATTCAAGAGCTCAGAGTGTCTTGGGTGTTGAGAAAGTAAAACTCACTATGATTGTTTTTTCATTAAGACTATAAACGTACTTCTATCATTGCTCTAGTTGTAGATATGAAAGAATATTGTTGAAAGTATAAAGCTATGTAAAAGCATCTAGAAAGCAAAAGTTTTCCAACGGAGATCATGCAATAAGAGTAGAAGTCACTGGAAAACCAAATTTCAAGAAGGATTTTAGTGATAAAAGTTGAAACGCGTAATCGAAAATATTTTTTCGATGGATTTACTGTCTTCGAATAGTCGAAATAGGTCTGAGAAGTCGACAATAAATGCGCAATCGGATAATGCTGCTGAGGACTCGACATTCGATAGTTACCGAGGAGTTTGAAGTTGGAATAGAACGAGAAAAAATATTGTTTTTAAAGCTTTGACCACTTGCCGCATCCATCGTTGGCTTTTCACGATCTGCTTGGGTGAAATTAATTTTAATTATATTTTATACGTACTTTTCTTTTTTTCTTCTTTAACTTGATGTTGAAAAATTATTCGATTTTTAATAAAAATTTACAGTCTAAGTAACACATACTTTCATACGCAGGTCTAAAAGGAAGCCGGCATGAGTAATTAGCCTTAGACAACATGCATAATAAGGGGAATTATTTTGTCTTGAATAGGATTATTTTTACTGTTTTACTCTAGTGGACCATGCCAAGAGTATACGCATGACTCATGCAAGTACTCAAGTGCTTGTCTATGGAAAGAAAGTCATGTGCTATGGACAAATGTTGAGATCTTTGTATGTCACGAAGGTGAAAAAAAGTTCGTCTCAGGGTACTTGAGACTGGCATGAGTCTTTTCTTTATTAACGCCTACAGCCCCTTTAGACTAGTCTTGACTGCCTCTGAAGATGTTGCAGGCTAATCGAATCACTTGTTCTTGATCAGTCTTTGATTTTCTACCAAATGAACAAGTATCTCTCTACTATTATGACTGTTAAAACTGATCTCGGTCTATTGGTAAAACATGATATAATGTCAGGACACTCGCCAACTGTTAAGAACTATCAGATCAGATCTTTGAATCTTTTTTTGCTTGCATTTTTTATTCTTTTTCTGTTTTACGGGCTAGTCTGCACAGATTAGATAGATAAAAGAACTAGACCTAACAGGTATTGCAAACATTTCGGGCTAGTTTTGTCGTCTGGCTTCACTTTGTTTTGCTTACTTGAGTATTCTTCTTTGCTTGTTGCTTGATGTACAGAGATTCCGTCTGTCTGTCATTGTCATTTCGATCAACAGAGAAGAAGCTCTTGAAATCTATAGCAACAAGCCAGAAAACAACGTGTCAACAAAAATAGAATAAACAATTATATAAATATAGGAGAACGACGCTTCACTTATTGTGTTCATTCATTCATCATGAGCAAACAAAAACCGACAAAAACTGCTGCTAGTGGAGCAACAACGATGATTACTACGACCAATCATGCTGCTGTTCTACCCCGACTTGTGCGTCGGGTAATACAAAATTTCTTGCTGGTATGGCTTGATGCCAATTTTGATGCATCTAATGAAGATTTCAAAAAATCACTGCAACATCTTCGAAAAACTGTGGCATCCATCACAACATTTACAGATTCTCAAGAAGCCATTGATTTTCTCAGTGTAATAAAAGAAGAAAAGGTATTTATGATCGTATCTGGTTCATTGGGACAGCAAATTATACCAGAAATTGAAGCATGGCCACAATTGGAATCAATTTATGTGTTTTGTGGCAACCAAGCGGCTCATGAACAATGGGCCAGAAAAATACGAAAAGTAAGAGGTGTACACACTAGCATCGAACCGATTTGTGAAGCATTACAAGTCGATCGTGAAAATTGTGATCGAGCTATGGTTCCGATCACTTTTAATGGTATTGATGCTTTATTTATGTACACACCATTGTTAAAAGAAGCATTGTTGGATATCGAAGATGACGACACAACATCGATTAAAGAACTTGCTGAATACTGTCGTCTTCAAGATGATATTGATGAAGACGAAATTAGGATGGTCGAAAAAGAATATCATCAGCATACACCAATATGGTGGTTTACGGCACCATTTTTTTTGTACCCAATGCTCAATTGTGGTCTTCGACTAATGAACGTCGATATTATACTCAAATTGGGTTTTTTTATTCGACATTTACATCAACATATTGACAATTTATATCAAGAACAACAATCCAAGACGAAGATTACGGCAACATTCAAAGTTTTCCGTGGACAAGGTTTGTCAGTTGACGTTTTCGAAAAAATGAAACAAACCAAAGGTGGCCTAATGTCTTTCAATAATTTTCTTTCAACAAATGAGAATCGCGAGGTGTCCCTTCAATTTGCTCACGAAGGAGCGGCAAAAAATTCTGATACGGTTGGCATTCTCTTTATAATGAACATTGACCCGACCATATCTTCAAAATCATCAATTCCTTACGTCGATATCAGCAAAGAAGGGTTCTACGAAGGTGATGAACCAGAAATACTTTTTACATCGCATACAATATTTCGTATTGATCAAATTCAACAAATACACGATGATCATACTGATCGCCTATGGCAAGTTAATCTCACTCTTGTGGGTAATGACAATCACGAATTAGACAAAGTTACATCACCCATACGCAAAGAGCTCAGTTGGGCAACAGGATGGTCGCAACTGGGTCATATACTTATTCAACTTGATGACCCTACAAAAGCAGAAAAGCTCTATAAAATCCTCCTCGAAAAGACATCTTCTGATGAAGAGAGATCGAATTATAATTATCAACTTGGCGAGGTGTATAGACACATGGGTGAGTACTCAAAAGCACTTTCATATTACGAAAAATCGCTAGATATCAACGAGAAAACTGTCCCCCCAAATCATCCCGCCTTTGCTACTTACTATAACAGCATCGGTAACGTGTATAATAACATGGGCGAGTACTCGAAAGCACTGTCATCATACGAACGGTCACTTAAAATCCAGAAAATAGCTTTCCCTCCGAATTATCTCGACCTGGCTAGTTCCTACAACAACATTGGTAATATGTATAATAACATGGGTGAGTACTCGAAAGCACTTTCACATTACGAGAAAGATTTGGAGATTACCAAGAAAACTCTCCCTTCCAATCATCCCAACTTGGCTACTTCCTATAACAACATCGGTAATGCGTATAATAACATGGGCGAGTACTTGAAAGCGTTTTCATCATACGAACAATCACTTGAAATCCAGCAAATAGCTCTCCCTTCCAATCATCCCGACTTCGCTGGGTCCTACAACAACATCGGTGCAGTGTATTATAATATTGGCGAGTACTCGAAAGCACTTTCATCGTACGAACGATCACTTGAAATCCGGAAAATAGTTCTACCACCGAATCATCCCGACTTGGCTACTTCCTACAACAACATTGGTTTGGTGTATGAAAACATTGGCCGGTACTCAAAAGCACTTGCATTTTACAAAAAAGCTCAAAAAATTTGGAAAAACTCACTATCTACAAACCATCCACATATTGCACTTGTGAAAGAAAACATTGAAAGTATAAAAAAGAAACTGTAATTGTTTTTTTATTTTTAAACAAGAAAATAAACCAGACTAAACAAAAAGAAGAAACAATTAAAATATACATCTGCACTATAAATTGCAGATTAAAAATGAGTTTTTAGTATTGATCTCCTGACTTTTCAAGTAGAAGTTTTTTTTCGAAATATTAAAAACATTAAATGATCATTATGTGATGGTTCCGTTTGTAGATTGTACTGACACTATTTTTGGTTGTTTCTCTTTACTATGTTCTGTTTCCTAGAGTTTTAAAGATTATTTAGCTAAAACAATAAAATATATTAATATCAAGTTCATTTTTTTGGGCGTGGACGTAAATGAAAACTTATACCCATACCTATACTCGAAAAATTTTGGATGTTGACATATTTTTGAAAGATGAATCTATTTCATTATTATGCTATAATAAATGTGGAAACCTCGGATTTAAATCCGAGAGTTATGTGTACTTCAAAAAGTGAATTAGGCAGATGAGCCATCCTAGAATGTGTGGACATCAAAATTATCCTGGCAAACCTTTTCTATAAACACTTCAATTCTATTGGCTACTGCTCAACCAATAGGATTTGGGAACGAATATAGATAAGATTTGAACTCTTCGCCCTGATTTACCCTCAGAAAGTCGTTTTTTCTATAACTTGATTTCTATTGGTCACTGCTAAACCAATGCGATTTCAAATCAAATAGATTACAGATTCGATTTCTTCGCCCCAGAAAACCTCGAGGCACCATCTCTGTAATAGGAAGATAGAGCTCTATTTATGGATTAATTAGAGCGTGGACAAAAACAGAACCAATTTCCGTTTAATAATCTTTGCAATAGATGAGTTAGTCTTCTTTTTTCTTTATATTTTATATATCATTTTGTAGCTCGTGAAATTTTTTATCGAATGGTATATAATAGTTAGCGTTTTATTTGACTATGATAGGAAAAGTTGTTTACGAAAGCAGGGAGGTGTCGATTTTCGCATAGAAAAGCATAGGAAAAATGACTATTTTTGCAATAACTCAGCAGTGGCTCGGCCAATCATTCTCATCTTCGAACTCAACCGAGATATTGTTGAGACTAAACTGTGTAGAAAATTTCATCGTGATCGGACTCTCTTTTCGAAAGTTATCGTGTGAACGGTTTGGTCGTCTCAGTTGGACAGAAAACAGTTTAATCTATAAATTCACTACACCCAAGTGAGTAAGTTATGAGATAAAAAAGTGATATAAGCCAAAAACTGCGTAAATTCAACGAAATAGCACACTCCGAGAGGCTGTATTTTGGACTTTTCTCACGTGGTGCACTAGGCCTTGTGGGTATGGGTGTGTAGGTGTGTCGGTGTGAGGTGTGTAAGGGAAAAAAGTCAAACTAGCAACCGCAGCAACATCCACCGCTCACACCCCACCCCCACTCACTCCCTCACCCACACCCTTCTTTTCGCTGCGTGTCTGTGACAAAACNATACAGTTGGGTGTGGGTGTCTGTGTGGATGCAAGACCCACACCCTTTTGTGTCGGATGAGTGTATTTTTCTATGACTAAGAAGTTGAGAAGTGATGTAGCTCATGAAAAGAATTTTTTTTTTTCATAGCTAGACAACTATGCTTCTAAATAGATTATAATTTAAATTGACTTTATATCTTTGTAAGGAATTAAGTTTTAACATCTTTCAACACATTTTTCATCATATGTTGTTCATTTTCATTAGGATTTTGGTCTTGGAAAAATACGAAAACCGCAGATCGATTCGATTCGATTCGAAAAAATAATATCTATTTGATTACATTCCTGTGATTCTTATTTGATTACTGTTCCAATATTTTTCGAACGTGATGCTTTTTTGAAATTTCAGTTACATACTAGAATAGTTGCCTCACAGAAGTGCACCAACATGATTCATTATTGTTTGTGGAAGTTAAGAAATAAAAAAAAACAGCTTGATTACCTGCATTCTTTCTTTCTACTTCCAGTTTCTTTCTGTCGCTATCGTTTTCGTTCTTCATAGTGACATGTAAAATTTTGTCAACCATGCTTACCTGTCGTTAAGTAATCTTTGTGGATACAATGTAATTGAGATACTTTTCGTTCTTTCAAATATTTCTTTTTGGCTTCATTCTTCAATAGACTCGACATCAACATATTCACATGATGATAGAAGCAAAAAGTGAAGGTTGTTTCATTAAATGTTGTACAAAAACAGACATAACGACATGTTTAAGATGTCGACAGATGTTTTATTGTGATGAAAATTATGCACAACATCGTTTGGATCTCAGTCAACAGTTGGAACAGCTTATAATTGAGAAGAATAATGATCCATGTCAGACACAACAATATGTATCAATAGAAAATGTCGACGAATGGGAACGTTGCTTGTTCGTTAAAATTCAACTAGTAGCAAAGCAAGTCAAACAAATGTCATTATCTCATGATATTTAACATTTCCTCAAAAAAGAGCTGCCATCGCTCCCGCTAAAAGATGAATTTTGTCGGAAATCTAACAAAATTAACTCTGTGAACAAATACATGAAAATATGGAAACATGAACTAGAACAATTAAATATATTACTTAGCAATTCACCATTAGATTTAAAAATGCAACGAAATTCGATATCACTGAGCGTTAGAATTCAGATGATAATTGCACGTAAGTCTTCTTATACAATTACATATGAATTGAAAAGTCATTAACCATATCGTCATATGAGATAAGTCTATTTTATTCAATTCTTCAGAGAATACATATTTGTATTAGAAGCTCCATTCCATTCATGAAGGACTATCAGAATTTATTTTTTCTAATGAGTTTCTTGTATATTTCGACTTTATTAATTCTGATGATGTACTGATACAGTCACACCACACACCCAGACGCACACTCTAATCCGCACAACCACCCACATTGTATATGTATTGAGCAACTCTATGGTAGTTTTTTTCCCAAAATACTTATGAACTTATTGAAAACTCCTGATAAATCACGCAAAAATAAATTGCGGTAACTA
>CAJNSZ010000074.1:177033-191859 GCA_905329745.1 Rotaria sp. Silwood2 | reverse complement strand
GAAAGAGTTCAAACTTGAGCTGTTCGATCCCAAGTCTAATTGGTTTGGCAACGCCTAATGAAAATCAACATTTGCAATGCTAGTTTTCCCAGTATAATTTTGATGTTCAGACATTCTAGGATGACTGATTCGTATGATTCACTTTTTGAAGTACACATAACTCTCGGATTTAAATCCGAAGTTTCCGCATTTATTTTAGGTTCCATACAGTTCCTTTTTTTACAGTGTAGGCATGCACCGAGCTCGAACCTTCCGGGTTCGGTCTGTTCCCGGGTTCGGTCATTTTCGGATTCGGTCATTCTCGAGTTCGGTATTCCTGCTACCGGGAATATCGGGTATGGTCATTCATATAGTTCCATCAACAGTAATCAACAATCAAGAATACCGATACATAATTAGTTTGTGAAGATTTTATATCAAAGCAAGTAACTCACACAAATCACTATGGGATAATGTCGATGGCGATAGACGATGGAGCAAAATGAATTGATATTTCCATTCTCCATATTTTCAAGTGAAACAAATACTCACTTATTTACCATTAGTCAGTTTATTTTTGTCGTTAGCGAAATTCTAGAATGATTTTG
Source organism: Rotaria sp. Silwood2 (assembly GCA_905329745.1). NCBI lineage: Eukaryota > Metazoa > Rotifera > Eurotatoria > Philodinida > Philodinidae > Rotaria > Rotaria sp. Silwood2. The sequence continues at coordinate 191,272 of CAJNSZ010000074.1, read as the reverse complement.
TTCCGTCTTGGTATTTTATAAAGAGAATAAGCTCTCTAAATATAATGAATACTATATCATAAGACATAAAATATTCGACGTTGATTTTCTCATTTGTGTGAATATATTTTACAAAAATAGTGTTATACTACCAGGTTCTTAACACGCACGCACACATTGTTTCAATCAATAAGTTATGTGAATCGTAAACTTTCGTAAAAAATATAGAAGGATTTGAACGTAAATAACCATTATTCATTAATGTCATAGAGCAAATATATCTTTCATAATACAAATAAACCAATTTGTGAATAAGCGCGACAACTATCTCGTCTAAATTTTTATTGCAGAATAATACCTATTAGTGGAAGGGAGGGAAAAATAACGTACAGTCAAACAAAATAAAAATATTCGAAAAAGAAACTACGTCTTGCTTCATATTAACAAACAAAAATATATTAGTTTATTTGTTTCTCAAGTGATTTATTAAACTTATTTTATCTCAAAAATGGTCAAAATTGCAGGAAGAAAGGTGAATGAAACAGTTCATCCGGTTTCAAACGATAACTCATTTCTTGACCAGAACGATGCAACTGCATCAAATACAACATCAAATAATAATCTATCAGATGATAATGCTAATGTGCTAGAAGATGATGATATTGAAAATTGAGATTATAATAAACCATCAAGGGTGTGGGTGTGGGTGCGTGTGCAGCTGTTCTCTTCATCAGCCCTCATACTTACACTCCCACTCGACACCCACACCCAGACCCAATATTTTCTGCCCCTCTTCTCGTTTCTTTTAGATACATAAATTTTGCAAGGAAAACATTCGGTCAAGTACGAATAGTATCCTTAGTAATGCGATACTATCTTTATCGGAACGGGTGTGGGTGTGTGTGGATGGGTGTAGGTATCTTATCCGAATACGCCCACACCCACACACCCACACTCTCCCACACCCTCCGACACCCACACCCACGCACCCACACCCACACACCCACACCCACACACCCACACCCACACACCCATACCCATACTCCCACACCCACACACCCACACCCACACACCCATACCCACACACCCACACCCACACACCCACACCCACACACCCACACCCACACACTCACGCCCGCACATCCACACCCACGCACTACTAGAAGTGAACTGTTCATGAAAATTAACATCTCGCAAAATTTTTTTAAGAAAACAGAATCGTGCCGAATGTGTTAATAAACAAAAATCTAATATTATTTTCTGTCCAATGTATAATTGTAAAAATGAAAACACAATTCATCGATGTCATCAGGCAAATACAAATTTAAAATGATTAATCGAGTATACTTCGGTATTTACTTTTACTGGGCTCATTTTATACTTTGTGTATAAATGAAGATTAATTATGAATTGTCTTTGAGAACAAACAATAATAGATTATTTGCTAAAACATGCAAAAGTGTCACATGAGTGTATTATGTCTATGTAATTTTCGCGAATATTTTTCTTTCTAATATATGATCTTTTTTTCAATTTAAAATGATATATTTCATCTATAGTAGTATCTGTAATATTATTATAATTTTAAAATTAATTTATTTATATTTTCTTTTTAATGAGATTGCGTAATCGTTATGATAATAAAAAATATTCACTATTTCAAGCCATTTTATTTATTTGGACAAAATATTTAAGGAATAAATACAGATCAGTTATTTTTCTTTTAAAGATAACGTTTACTTCGTTGTAGTTTGTAGAATCTTTATCATACAAATACAATCTAAGATCACAAACAATTGGAAACTTTTAAACAAATTTTTTCATCAATTTTTAGGAAAAATTATTGAAAAAATCCTGAAAAATCAGTTACATTCAAGATAGGATGAGATAAGAATTAACATACACAATATCACTATTTATTCACTGCATATGAATATGATAGAAGACCAATACTGATTTATTTTTCAAAAATATAATTCTTCTCAGAGGATTCCTTAAAATATATTTACCACTAATTTTTCACTGCATTTATTTCAATATTTTGCACAAATGATTTTCTACATGAAAATCTTTCAATATATTTTGTTTCGTTTTTTTTTCTACATTATTTTATCATAGCTGTGCATAAAAAACAGTGATACTATTTCTTGTAACTGCTCATTCTAGTGATTGCTGATGTTGAATTCTTCTTCTAGATGACAAAATAAAAATTTTATCTGTTTTTTGTTGAAAGACGCTTTTGTATTTTACAGAGAAGATAATCAACTTCATTTTTCTACCAACAAACTTCAAAATAGTGCATAAAGACGTATAATTCTTCTTTCCTGTTAAGGACGAATTTTCTCAAGAATATGAGACAAATCCAATGCAGTCTTCATCGATAATATAAGAACATTTATCAGACACTACTATTAGCTAACTATGCACAAGCTTTTATTTATTTCAAATCAAAAATGAATCACATACATATACTCATATGTATTGATAAAGCATACCCATACAATTATTAATGTGAGAACGAGGAAAAGAAGCAAAAAACTTATGAAGAGCGAGCAGAGTGAAAAAGCAAGAAAAAGATAATGGAACTATCAGCTTTAATAAGAATATAGTAAAACTACTTAAAATGATATAATATCTATAGAATTGTTATTTGCTCTAGTTTGAAGGACAGAAACCATTGCCTTTGTATGAAGAACAAACGTTCAAGGCAATATCATCAATGCCTATGTCATTTCCACCGCCACCAGGAGCATCAGATATCATTAACAGGTTAACTGTACTGCTCGATGTTATGAATGAAAGACCATATTTTTTCCATGTCAAAGTCTTCTCTTCTGGTATCTCTCCTGAAGATAATTTGGCAAGTAATCGATTTTCAAGTGATGGACTTCGAACTTCAAATCGAACATTTGGTTTTATGTCACCACCTATGCTCATAAGATTCGCCAAGTAGACAGAAAATTCATAACGTAGACCAATACATAAATCATTGACTGTGCCATTATAAAACTGACCAGGTCGCTCGTCAGCATTAACTATAAACATGTATCCACCCGGATCACCTGTATGATCTCTTGCATTGGTGTGCCAGTGTCCGTCGAAATCATCATGGATTGAATTGATAAAACTGAATGAGCCATCGTATGTTTTAGGTTCAAATTTTTGCTTGTATGTCGTACTGAAATTGAAACGACTAGGTATAGCCTGAGAATATTGACTGGAGCCATTTCCAAATGTGATCAATAGAATGGGTTTTTTCCCAAACGTTTCATTTTCAGGACATAACTCAGTGGATTCTTGTAGAAAAAACAAGAACAATTTATACGTAAAAGTACATCGAAAAATCAAGAAAACGTAACACTTACGAACTTCACAAGTTGGACCAGAGAAACCACTTGGACATGTGCAATTATTTTGGCTAGTGCATGTTCCATTATTTTTACATTCAGGAACACAAGTAACTGAAATAGCAAAATAAATTTAAGTCAAATTGAGCATTTCTAATACACAAATGAAGCAAACGTTATAACATTTATATGACAAATCGAAAGTACGATAATTTCAAGTTGAAATCTTGTAAGATATACTCTACTGTGCTAATCATCTAATAGTACGAAAACTATCACTTTTAGAACTAAAATAAATGAGAAAATAATGAATGACTTTTGGAAGATGTATCTTTCTGTAATTTAGTGTGAAATCATCCAAAAAAGCTACATTCATCTTTTTACTAGTTTCTTTTGATTACTTTCATATCATATGTGCACAAAACAAAGTAATAACAAAAATCAAACAATGATAACAAAAAATTAACCGGTAGCTAAACTGATCATAGTTTGACGTTATCAAAAGTGAATACTCTAAATTAATCTCACATGCCATGCATACAATGATCGGACAGATTGTCACAGAACAATCTGTTACAATATTTTAAAGAACAAAATATTTGTGTCAATCAATTGATTTTTCTAGAGAATGATAAAAAAAAGTAAAAAAATAATAAGAAAAGACTATACACTCTAAAAAAAATCCGTTTTCTCACAAACCTAAACCCCTTCGGAAACCGTTTCGGAAACCCATAAAGATATCCGGACGCTAATTGAGTTTCCGAAAATACTGGCCGCGTTTCCGAGTCTCCAAAAACCAATGGGTTTCCGAGAATACGGTTGCGGAAACGTCATCCGTATTCTCGGAAACCCTGGGGTATTTTTGAGAAACGAAAGGTTTCTGAGGAAACCTTTTTCGATTCCAAAACCTTCTCGGAAACCATAGACGTATCCTTGAATACTTTTGCGTTTCCGATATTTTTTTGTCGAAAATCTTTTCGGGTTTCCGAGCGTCGGAAACCGTGGAAACATTTCCAGGAATACTCGTATGGTTTCCGAAGTTATCTCAAAAACCCTATAGGATTTCCGAACCTTTGGAAAACCTTTGAGTTTCCGAAAAAAAAGCTCGGAAACCCATTATGCTTATGAAAAACCCAAATATCAATCGAATATCTTCATCTTGACCTTCATGTTTCCACTGTATAATTTTCAGGTTTAACAGTTGCTCGATACGAATGACATGAGTTTTATTCAAGTGATGCGAAATTGTTTTGAAAAAGCATTGGAACTCTCATAACACAAAAAGAAGCGCTTTGTTCCCGAGAGTAAAAATTTGAATGCAGTATGACAAGTTTTACTGTGAAATCGGAGAGCAGCAAAGAAATACTAGGTTACTGAAAGAGACATGAAGACTCTGTATTAAGAGACTCGAAGACTGTGACTGACTTCGAGACTTTCACTGACTTTGAGACTTTGACTGACATCAACGTTCTGTATTAAAAGACTTGAAGACTATGACTCACTTTGACATACTGACTAACTTCCGATGTCAAAAGTCAGACGCCAGATCACATCAAATCCTATTAGATCTTGTGCATACAAGAATTTTTCTAAGCTCTGCACATCAAATCACTACAAGCATACATGCATTACTTATCTCCAACGTTTCATCCCATTCTAACTGTAAGTACTCAACAAAACTCTTGTAACGTGTGAAGATTAAGAAACTTATCACAACCGACCGAATTACTCAAGTCGGATATTATCAGATCAAATAAGATTCATAGACAAAACAACATACAGTAGACCCTAATGCAGATCCTGTCTGCTCTTTTCTTATCGTGTATGATCTCACCTGCAACATTTCTAATTCGGCAATCCCGACTCAATCTATTCTTATCTTGAATAAATATATATGAAAAAAATTTCCATGATTACACTAATATTCGTGAGATTTGCATTAGTAAAATGGTTATTACCTTCACGAGTAAATGTTTTGCAACGTAGCTTCTCAAAGCAAGAATTTACGTCTAAAATTTAAACAGAACTGAGAAATTTTCCTCTAACATGAATTACTTCTCGAAGAATGCAGATTACAGTACATAGTCTCCTATAAAAATCTAAGTCTTCTTTTCGATATCTCAAATGATATAGATTCATATATACCAATATCATTATCCCTGTCTCTGTTATATACATATCGAAGTCTTGTTTTGAATATCTCAGCCGATATAGATTAGGATATAGATATATCATTATTTCTGTACCTCTGATACAGAAATCTCAGTCTTTTTTGAATGTCTTGGTCGATATAGATCGAGATATAGATATACATTATTTCTGTCTCTCTGATATAGAAATCTAAGTTTTGATCTGTACAACTCACTCGATATATACTGAGATATAACAATATCATTATTTCTATATTTATAACATAGAAATCTAAGGTTTGTTTTAAATATCTCAATTGATATAGATTGAGCTACAGATGTATCACTATTTCTATATCTATGATATTCAAATCTAAGTTTTCTTTTCAATATCTCTGTCGATATAGATTGATATATAGATATATCATTATTCTCATATCTATGATATAGAAATCTAAGTTTTGTTCTCAATATCTCAATTCATATGGATTGAGATGTATGTACTGTATATATATTTATTTATTTCTATATCTATGATATAGACATGTAAGTTTTGTTTTCGATATTTCAATTGATATCGATTGAGATATATCTATATCAGTATTTCTAGAATTGGTCGAGCGGAAACCTTTGATAGTATGCAAAGTATCGAAAACCTGTGTAGGATTTCCGAAGTGGATGCCTTTTTGTAGTAGTCAAAACGGTTTCCGATAGGTTTGCGAGAGCTCGGAAACCTTTTCCCCGAAACCTATAAAGGGTTTCATATAGGGACAAACCAGAAAAATTCTCTATCGGTTTCCGAGAGCACTTATTTTTCTTAGAGTGTAGTTCTTATGAACATTGAGTATTGAATTGAAAAAAGGATTAATACATTTGGGAAAATTCGAAAAGCTTTTCCGATATCACATTGAAAGCATCTTTTCTATCGAACTCTTTAAGATTCTCTCAACGAAATAAATGTTCTATGTTACAATGCGAAGCTTTTGTATATTCCTAAAAACTGTTTTGTTGTGTAGGTCAATTGGTAGAGTTTTTTGTCAAGATTTGTTCGGATATATCTATAAAAAAGCCTTCACAGGTTTGGTAAATACATTAGTTCTTTTTTCAATTCAGTATTCAATAGTCACAAGAACTATAGTCTTTATTTATTATTTTTCTTCATTCTTTATTATTATTCTCTAAAGAGTCAGTTGATAACACACAAATATTTTTATGCGATCAAATATTTCAACATTTTGTCAATAACTATTTATTCTGGCAACGATTTGTCCATACAGCATTTTATCCTTGAGTCGAATTGTTCGGGATGTTTTGTCGTTTGACAATCTATTCTATTACTGTAATGGATTCCTATGCATTAACAATTCGAAAGATTGTGAAAACTTCTTTAGGATAGTTGAGAAAACCTACAGCAGGTAAAGATTTCAGTAACAGGTAGTCCTCAATAAGTTACAGATGTCACCTCAGATATCTAGACAAAGCTACCATTGCTCTTCTCATCATTTAACCTTCAGAAATAGGGGTGGCACTTTAACTTTATTTTATTTGGAAAAAGTAAAGTAAAGTAAAGCTGAGTAACTTTACTCTACCCAGTAAAGTAAAGAGATAGATTTAAGATGGTTACTAAGGGCACTTCGAGATTGTTCTACAAGGGTTGCTAAAGGTACCTCAAGTTAGCCTGTGGAAAGATACTTATAGTACTCCTTGATAATCCTTGAACAGTTATGAGGACTGCCCCTAGTTAACTATAGGAAAGTTGTGAGAATCATTCTTAGATAGCTTATAAATCAATAGAATAATTTGATTTGATTTAATTTAATTTTTAATTTAATATATTATAAAAAGCAAATAAGTTAAATTAAATCTATTTCAAATTTAAATTGTGAATAATTGAAATTTATTTAACTTTAGCAAGAGAATAACACTTTTGTTCTAGTTGTAGATATTCTTTAGAACTTATTCTTCTTTTCGTTGAAGATACTTCGATGGACACTTAAATTCACATGTGCAATTTCTCTTGTTTATTTTGCGAATAGTCTATTAAAAAACAGGTTACTGTTAAATAAGATTACAAGTAAACTAAAATCTGCAATGATAACTTTCGATCACGACTTGATTATTACCATATGAAAAAATAAACACAGAATAATAAACCTTGAAAAAGAGTTTGTTTATCTCATAAATTCTTACAAAAGTGTAAAACTAATGAACTCTTCGAGGATTGACTATTTTTTTTTTATAAACTCTTGAAGAGTTTATTATTTTTACACTGATGTGAGCATTTATGAAATGCAACCGCTAATAAAATGTTTGTAGAGTTTGTTATATTGTAATAAACACAAACAGGATTCATGAAAATTTTATGTAAGACTCATGAGACAAATAAACTCTTTTTGAAGGTTTATTATTCTACGTCTGTCTTTTACACTGCAAGAACGGTATGAACAACATCAAGCTTAATTATAAACAAGCTCTTGTGTGTATACAAAAACTATACAGGACATCTGATACTAAAACTGAATTAAAAATACAACTTTCACTCTTAATTCAATCACAATAACTCTTGACTAAGGACTAAAAGAACTTTTATTCTCTTTCTCTAATGTTTTTACAAATTTTGTACAGAGAGAGTGTATGAAATAAAGAGTGCTAATATATGTACAAATGAATAATCTCACAATGATCAGATCATGATGATGGAAATCGAACGAATGTATAACAATAATGAGTAGATTATGGAATCTTTTTCAATCTTCATATTATACAAATAAATAAGAGTAAAATCTGATTGAATAATAAAAAAAACAAAGCATCTCTAGTTCTGGGAAAGATCGAATTGAGCTTTTTGTTTACATAAATAATACAATCTAACTACACTTAAACTTCCTACTAACAATCTAGATTCACTTATCTCAACATACAACTCTACAGATGCTCAGATTCAACGAAAATCATGATGGTAGAAAAAAAACTGAGGCATCTTTTTTCATCATAATTACGATTAGTTCTAATAAACTTCAAGTGCAAGTTTGTCGAACAATCTTGGAACTATGAAAACAGGACTCTAATTTTGAGAGACATTACATCAACAATGATGACTTGTCATAGTTATGTGACTGTTAGAAATATCATGATTTGACCAACTGCAGTTGACAATCGGCTTGAAGTTTTGAATTTGTTTTTCTCGAACATTGAAATCATGAAAATCAACAAAAAAAGAAGAAAAAACACATCGGTTTCAGTACGCACAAAATCGACAAAAACCGAAGAAAAGTGGTCAGTTTGGAAAATTCAACCGGATTCGATCGGTTACATTTTACTAGTTCGACTTCAACCCTGGGCTACTCAGGCAGAAGTTAAGACCTAAAAATAGTTTTTAACTAATATTTACACTGACTTTTTCCCAAGCACACATCCTCCTTAGTCGATCTCGTATCTGCTTCGTTATCGATCGTTCGAACTTCTTCACTACGAAAGTATAATCAATAGTAGAAACACTTAATGTCTTAAGATTTGCTTCATATTTATAGGAATTCTTTTATCAATTGAGCTATTTATGTTGTATGATTTATTCTTAGAAGTTTTAATGTATCATACAAATCACTCATTCTCAATAATGCAAAGCTTTTTTTGAATCCTTATAATCATGTTACATCNNNNCCCCTTTTCACGACAAGTCCTAGCATGTTCGGGCTGATCCTAGGGTTATCGGGGACGGTCTTTCGAATGAGGGGTATATGTATAGGGCTGCGCCTTTTGTAGAGCTGAGAAATACAATCTTGAAATCTGTTTGATCAATTGAAATGGACCGATTATCACTTAGAGCCGGTGTAATTTATCGGCGGTCATAAACGATGGGCTTTCACGCTGGTCGTTTGTGATGGGTGTAATACTAAGGAAACGGTTGTTTACGATTGCTGGATACGATGCTTTGGAGCATTTTATCTCATATACGTATACGGTCGCCGTATTGTTAAAGTAGTCATTAACGGCAACTCTTTACAGTCACTGGTTACAATGGCTGTAATTGGTTGGTATACGGCCGCGTATGACCGAGCAGGATTGACCTGGGAATATACAGCATGATTCATCTATTTTTACTAGTTTTCTTCAGGTTGCTGTATATCTAAAAAACGTCAGAAGTTTTTTTATTTCTATGTGCTTTGGTAGAGCATTGATTACTCTATCTAACCATGTGGTCCTCATTTGATTTATTTCGTGTCTTAATAAGAAAAGAAAAGAATTTCCAAAAATGGTTAAATAAAAGTTTTGCAAAATCATATTTTACTCAGATCAAATTCGATTGTTGCAAAAATAATTTTAGATGCAAGAGATTCGTCTAACTTAAGATCGCACAAAGTATTGAATGAAACAGTTTTAGATGGGAGGAAGAAATTAAATTTTACTGTTGAAATTTTAGACACCTGTGCACTACTAAATTTTCGATACTATTCGCATGATCTCACTTTTACCTATAACACCCTACGACTAAATTAAATTAAAATTGCATGAATCAATACAGTAACTGTTGCTCTATTCAACCATATGTTAATGGGAAAGATTGTAACGATTAGGCAAGAATAATTTACTCGACAAGAATCAATAATTGAACTTTTACTAAAACAAATCGTTAGAAATTCACTAAACTCTCAGTAAAACTGAGGAATAAATTGAATGAAAAATAGATAGTTTGGTAGAAAAATGAATTCTCTATCGAGCTATATCAAGTTCAAAATGCTACTTTGTTCAATATGTAATAATCACTCGCATTATTTGAGAGAAACATCTAGAGATTTCACAGAAAAAAAATTATTTTTTTGTGTGCTTCTCGAAATTGGTTCCCTTTCTTATCAAGATACGAAAATAATCAAATGAGAACTATATGGTTAGATAGAGTAATGAATGCTTTACCAAATCATATAGAAATAAATAACTTCTGACGTTTTCGTAGAAATACAGCAAACTGAAGAAAAACTAGTAAAAATAGGTGAATCATGCTGTATCTTTGTTCACGAACATGATAGAAGGCTTACTTTTTTCAAAAGATGTCTCGGAGTGTGGGTGCCTCCCACATCCACACTCACACCAACCCACACCCATACCGAAACCCTTTTTTCCAATAAATCTTTATCTTAAAGCCACAGAAGAAACCTTCAGCGCTGTTAAAGAATTTATAGATTCTGTTTGAAAACAGCATGTATTAAACGAATAAAACAATCTATAAATAAAACAGAACCAATGTAATGCTGTCTTATTCTACACGAAAGACTGCTGTATCGGTTATAGTGATTTGAATTTTTTACATAAGATTTTTGTTGATGCAAATAAAGGCTTCTTTCCATTCAGTTGACGCTTTACTGAAAACAGTGCAAAGTCATCTTCACTAACATTCAAATCTCTACACAAGGGAGAACATATTGGTTTCTTCAATTAGAAGTGTAATTTTGTGTCAATGTAACATGATCGATCAGTTTTCAATTATCTTTGAGACGTAGATGGTACTATATAGTTTTGTTCTCCTCTTCATCTCATCGTGTTTAGTGTTTGTCCTCTTTGACTGAGTCTAGGGCGCTGCACGACAGTCCACACTCAAACCCTCTCGGTTTGAATTGTATTGATGTTAGTTTTGATGATGATGTTGTCGGTAATGATCAATCCAAGTTAATCGATCGTCAAGGCTCAAAGAAGATGTTCTCAATGGTAAACATAAGAAATATCACTAGGTCTAAGGTGTGTTGATAGAACAAATATCAGTATCACTAAGAAAAATAAAAATTCTCAACAGTCAATTGCTTTCATTTGATGGAAAAACATGTCTCTTCAATGCCCATTGAATCGATTGTCCATATAATTTAAGTGTATGCATATGTTGTTGACCGATGAGAACGTCGTATGAACCTGAATGAAGTCATTTGGTACCATCTCGTGCAATTGTTAATAAATGTCGAACAGTTAATGGAAAAAGAAACTTCTTTGGTTTGATTAACAGTTAAACTGATACGTTCAAAGCCAAACAATTATTTGATTGGTGATATTTCTTCATTCATTGTCGCATTACGTGATCTAGCAGATGCTAAGACAACATCATCACCTGATATATCACCAGTATTGGTCACATTGACTCGAAATAGTCGAACGAGAACTCGATGCTCATCATATTTTTTTTTATCAATGACAAAATCGAATACGATGACGAAATACTACTATCATTATTCCATGAGTAAAGAAATGTCGTATAGGAAAAACTACTTCCAAATTCGTATACTGCTTTGCCAGTATAAAATTTGTAGATTCGATCAGGATTTGTGCTCGATGATATCATCTGCATATCAAACATACTTACATCGTCGATATAGGATGCTGGCTGGATACATAGTAATTGGTAAACGTCCGCCAGGATTATATTGACCAAAAATAACGTTACTTATTGCTAAACTACCTGATTGTCCGGCATAACCCATCCAAATGAGACTGCCAAATTAAGGTGAAACACGAATGTAAGTTAGATCTAAACCACTATCAGATATAATTACAACATGAATAGGTGAACGGACGACTTTTTCAAGTTGGTGTATGAGAGAAAGTTGTATATCAGGTACAGTAATCGATGTATGATCAACACTTTCACCTTCAATCGATTGATCTAGTCCACCAAATAATATAACAATATCGGCCGACCTGGCCAATTCAATAGCCACTGAAAAACCACTCTCATCGGGATCCTTTATTTTACAACCGTTCATAAATTCAACATCAATCAATTTACCTTAAACTAATATGCAATAAAACGAGTTTTTTTCTCAATAAAATACCTGCTGTCATTGCTTTGATTGCTGCTCCTGGATCAATAAGAAATGGAGTTTTACCAAAATAACTTTCTTGCATTGATTCTGTTGCATTTGCCGTCGGTTCAATCAATGCAATTTTTTTGTTTATTAATGGATCAATATGTAATGGCATTGATCTATTAACATTCTTCAATAGAATAATACTATCTTGAGCACTTTCTAATGATAATTTTCGTGATTGAGGTGTATCGACATCGGCTTTTGTCAACTGTCGATAAAATTGTTGTTCAGGTGGATCAAACCAGCCGAGTCGAGTTAGAACATTGAATGTACGTTCAAGGGCACGATCAATATCTTTCTCAACAATAGNTCTGTAGGGAGGCTTAATCGATCGTCAAGGCTCAAAGAAGATGTTCTCAATGATAAACATGAGAAATATCAATAGGTCTAATATGTGTTAATACAGCAAATATTAGTATCACTAAGAAAAAGAAAAATTCTCAACTATTAAATGTTTTCATTTGATGGAAAAACACGTCTCTTCGATGTCCATTGAATCGATTGTCCATATAATTTAAGTGCATGCATTTGTTGTTGCCCGATGAGAATGCCCTATGAACCTGGATGAAGTCATTTGATACCATCTCGTGCAATTGTTAATAAATGTCGAACAGTTAATGGAAAAAAGATTTCTTTGGTTTGATTAACAGTTAAACTGATACGTTCAAAACCAAACAATTATTTGATTGGTGATATTTCTCCATTCATTATTGCATTACGTGATCTGGCAGATGCTAAGACAACATCATCACCTGATATATCACCAGTATTGGTCACATTGACTCGAAATAGTCGAACGAGAACTCGATGCTCATCATAGTTTTTTTTTATCAATGACAAAATCGAATACAATGACGAAATACTACTATCATTATTCCATGAGTAAAGAAATGTCGTATAGGAAAGACCACTTCCAAATTCGTATACTGCTTTGTCAATATAATATTTGTAGGTTCGATCAGGATTTGTGCTCGATGATATCATCTGCATATCAAACATACTTACATCGTCGACATAGGATGCTGAATACATAGTAATTGGTAAACGTCCACCAGGATTATATTGATCAAAAACAACGTTACTTATTGCTAAACCATCTGATTGTCCGGCATAACCCATCCAAATGAGACTGCCAAATTGAGGTGAATCATGAATGTAAGTTAGATCTAAACCACTACCAGACATAATTACAACATGAATAGATGAACGGACGACTTTTTCGAGTTGGTGTATGAGAGAAAATTGTATATCAGGTACGGTAATCGATGTACGATCAACACTTTCACCTTCAATCGATTGATCTAGTTCACCAAAGAATATAACAATATCGACCGACCTGGCCAATTCAATAGCCGCTGAAAAACCACTCTCATCGGGATCCTTTATTTTACAACCGTTCACAAATTCAACATCAATCAATTTACCTTAAACTAATATGCAATAAAACGAGTTTTTTTTCTCAATAAAATACCTGTTGCCATTGCTTTGATTGCTGTTACTGGATCAATAAGAAATGGAGCTTTACCAAAATAACTTCCTTGCATTGATTCTGTTGCATTTGCCGTCGGTTCAATCAATGCAATTTTTTTTGTTTTTTAATTGATCAATATGTAATGGCAATGATCTATTAACATTCTTCAATAGAATAATACTATCTTGAGCGCTTTCTAATGATAATTTTCGTGATTCAGGTGTATCGACATCGGCTTTTGTCAACTGTCGATAAAATTGTTGTTCAGGTGGATCAAACCAGCCGAGTTGAGTTAGAACATTGAATGCACGTTCAAGGGCACGATCAATATCTTTCTCAACAATAGTTTTGTTATCGAGTGACCCTTTTCTATGTTTTAAATAGAAATCACTACAATTGAGATCTGTATCGGTATGAAGAGCTACAGCAACTGTATCCTCTACAGTCGATGTATAATGATGAATC
>CAJNSZ010000074.1:126004-169826 GCA_905329745.1 Rotaria sp. Silwood2 | reverse complement strand
AAAAACAATATGACAAATAAAATTCATAGAGAAGAATGAATAAAAAATATGATGCACAAATAGAGAAATCTGACTCACCCACTGACTAGCATTCATTCTGCTAATTATTTGAAATCGATAAACTTTCATGACATAGATAAAAAAGAACTAACAAGAGTGACTGGCTAATATCTTTTTAAAGACGTTTTCGCATTGTACTCGCTTGATGCTTTACTTTCTGAGAACTGTTTAAAATGATAATCAGTCAACTATCAGTTAAATCTTGTCAATGTATCAATAAACACGTACAAATAGCTTATTCAATTTAGGACTGCAAACATTAGCATATCTATTAGTCTTCAAACTTATCAACACAGAAAGGTTTGCTTAATTAATATAACGATTGTAGCGCATTAATCATTTACAATATTTTGTGAGCAATAAAACTTCAAATATCCACCTTAATCTTATTGTTTATCGAGTTAGTACACGATGGCTTGCAAAAACGAATTTTTCTGTCGATGTAAACTGCTTCCGTATGTCAGGTGTTGAATAAAGTAAAACATCGATTAAACAACAGAAAACCAAATGTTCAGTTATGCTTCATTTAATCGAATGCACAGTCAGTGACAAAAACATAGGATGTGGGTGTGGGTGGGGTGCTCTTCTACTACCAGACATCCTCACACCAACACTCACACCCAGGCCCACACGGACACCCACACTCACGCCTACATCGATACCCACACCCACACCCTACCCTTCTTTGTTCATATTGAATATAAAATATTTTGTATTAGATATCTATGGTGATTCAACGAAACATACACTTCTTACTATTATTGTTGTTCAAATGCGTCGTAATACACGGTTTTTTTTACTTATAATCCGAATCATATACAACAAAATAGCAGAATTTTTTCCAAAACGAAAAAGAATTCCGAAAAAAACTGATAACATGTCAATTGATGCTGTTATTGACACAATAATTGTTCAACAGAATCAAAATAATTTTTATTTAAATCCCCATACGACTTATCAAGGTGTTAATCGACCACCACATTATCATGTTCTTTTGAATGATATCGGCTTGACAACTAGTGAATTACAATTATTAACATTTCATTTATGTTTTACAGATCCTCGATTATCGTCTGTTGAAGCCAGAGATGTCCATCGCGCCGCGATCGCGGTGGCGGGTAACGGCGCGGGAGAAATTTGAAAATATCATCGCGTCAGCGGCAGGCTCCTTTTAGAAGATATTGCCAAAACTTCATGAATTTGCCAAAAATTGAGTGTCCACAAACGTAACACTCTAAGACTCAATGAATCTCATCGATTAGTGACAAGAATTGTATTTCAATACATTCACAGCAATGAAATTCGAAACTTTTTTTCGAGTACCATCGCGGCAGCGCCAGACTTTTTGGAAATTCATCGCGGCGCGGGAGTAGAAATTTTTTTAAAAAATCATCGCTGCGCGGTAGCGGCAGATTTCGAGCCGCAATGGACATCTCTGGTTGAAGCTATTCCATCAGTAGTCCATCAAGCTGATTTATCTGCATTAAATGCAAGAGATTTATTTTATAATGATGATGATGAATAAGATATCATTATAAATATTATTATTTAATTAATATTTCATAAATTTTGTTTTTCAGTTCATCGACAACGGTTGGTGATCAACGAAATTGGTCAAGGCAAAATCCGTCATCTAATAATTTGGACTACGAGGTTCTTCAAGTTCATGAAAAACTTAATAATCTACCTGTATTAGGTTAATTCAAATGTTTAACATTATAAGAATTGACTTCCTGAAGGCTCATTCGGAACTGTCTCATGCACACTTGTTAAATAGCTTTTTGTTTTAAATATAATTTTTTATTGTAATCAAGAACATTTTGTTTTTAAATAATAAAAACAACTTGAACTAAAAGTTTCCAAATCGCTCTTATACTTATTACTTAATACAATAGTTATGATTGCTATTAGTTAACCGTATGATTTATGCAGTAGATCGAAATTTTTGTACAAACATCAAAATTGTTCACTGCTTTCGACGGCAAAGAGTAACATTTTCATATTGAAACAGACTTAGAAAACTTTATCAAGGAAACATTAAATTTCGTACGATTAAATGTTGGGTTCCGAAAATACCAATTGATTCAAGTAATACTTTTTCATTAGAAGTGAAGAAAAATCGTATGGGAAACTCAAGTCAGAGCAACTACAAACTACTAAAAGTTTTCTTCCCCTTAAATTTTTAAGCTTTTTAAATCTCCAGTACACGGTTTTTGAAACAAGTTGCGAGTTTTTTTTACAAACCATAACAGTTTTATACAGTGCAAAATGTGAGTCAAAAGTAAAAGTCTTATAAAAGTTTTTGAGCCTACCATAGATTTAAAACGTTCCGCTGGTTATGCTTGTATCCTATCTCACAAAATTTGTCTTATTCGACATTTTTCTGATTCTCACTATACCTTTGCGTACTGTAAAAGTTTAATAACAGCGTATTTCTTATTTTTTTTATCATGTTAAGCACCTAGCTCAAATCTTGATAGTGATTCTAATAACTAATGAAGTTTTCTGTCTATGTAACGATTTCATAGATTAATTATCATGGTAATGACAAACCATAAAAAACAAAATTTTTCAAAAGTCGACTAAAACAATTGTTTTTTTTTCGGTTTTTATGATTCTTCTAAGTTCTTAATGAGAGGTCGTAAAAAATGCGGCGGCTCTTCATTTTTTTTTCAAAATTTTTTAATCTTCATGATAATATTGTTACAAAAAAGATCCAATGAAGTTTTCTGAAGCTGCAAACTATCATGTCCGGTTTCTCAGAAACCTTGGCATGATAACTTATCTATGTAATCTTGACATAGAATACATAAGATAGAAACATTCATGGATTTTTAAACTCATTATCTAAAGTTGAGCTTAGATGTTTAGCATTACAGAAAAAAAATCAAAATGCATTTTTATTTAACTTTTTCTCATTTGTTTATACTGCAAAATAAGAATTCGTATGTTTGACCAACAATTTTTGCTGCACATTTCTCTTATACAGATGCTACACTATACTGTACTTATGCTATTTTAACCTTATGTTGTACCAATCTACTTTTAACGGTAACGGAATAATATAATATCTATATTTGTAATTTTGAACGTATATTCTTACAATTGATTTAATACAAATAGAGTTTCAATCATAAAAGAAACTCGAGATTCAAAAAATACATGAAGTCGTAATTTGATGCCTTTTCTCCTTTGCTTCAATTTAGATCCGCTGCTTTAAATAGCATATCACAATTCGCATAAAAATCTTAATTTCTAACTATTAGTCAAGTATCTGTTTTGTTTATTTTTTCTGCAAAATTAAAAGTCACATATGTATCGACATGATTGTAATAGAATTCATTTTTTACTTTTTCTTCAAATATAGACTAGAATTGTGTTGATACACGTTCAATATCTTGACTTATTCGTTGATATTTATTTTTAATGCTTGTTGTAATACTAAATCAGTTTCTGATTTCACTAACATTGTAAGCGATTTTGAACGCACTAATTCGAATTTAATTAACTTCAATTCATATTGACTAAATAACTTTAAATCAATATATTCTAACAAAGAACATGAATGAACAAGTATTGTAAATCTATTAGTTCTTGTCATGCAAGAATTGTTTATGTCTGGGCATATTTCTACATTAAATCAAAATACAAGGATGTGGAGTGTTGACAATGATTCTACTTATACTTTCCTGTTAGAATATGTTTGACAAAAATACTGAATAATTTTAAAAATGAACCATTTGAATATCTCGGAGTAACTTTTGTGATTGGTCACTGGTGGTCATTATCTTACAATATTTCTATATATTTTTATTAAAGAAGTTCAAAAATTAAAAAAATATAATAAACAGTTGCAAGTAATATCCTTCATTGTTCTAAGCCTCATCTAACAAAAAAAAATACTTGTAAATGTTTTTTATCAGTTTTCATATTCAGCTTGTTGTATATGGTCCGTGTGATTTGAACCATAGAATACCATGTGTAGACTATTCGGTAGAATGCCCGTTATATCGGTAGTATTTGCTGCTAGTGAAAAAGAACCCGTTCGTGCTTATGACAGTCGCATACATAGTCAGCAGTTGTAAAAAATGTATAACATGAATAACGACTAAGCATTTTTGTTTCTTATTGCTTCAGAGGAACTAAAAAAAAAAATATTTATTCGGTGACACTTGTCATTTGTTTCGCTCTTTTTCTCATTCAGTTATAATACTTCCTAGCAGCTATATGAGGAACGAGGAAGATTCGCACATATGTCGAAGGATAAGTTGGAAAATTTTTCATGACGTTCATATTCTTTTCTTTACCTTCTATACTATTGTGTGATTCTTTTGCGAAAGTGTATCGTTTATCAGAAAGTGATTCCTAAAATGAATATCTTGGAAGGTTCCAAGTTTCATTCAATAATCTTGAGCTATTACACGAATAACAAAAGCACTATGTTCTTACCGATATGGAAGTTTCCGATATACGTATCAAACTTATATATAAATAAAATGTAACTTTAAAGAAATCGTATTACAAATTATCCAAAGATTCCAATAGAATACAGTAAGTTATTATTTGGTGGCATAAATAAATATTTATTCTGATTGACTTGAACAGCTTCACTTCTTTTAACTGGTGGAAAATGGCTGACTATAACATAAATTTGGAAGCAATAACGAATATCATGCTTAATGCTGCTGACGAAGGTAATCGAGAAGCAGCTCTCCAAGCAGTCGAAATATTGCGACAAGAACTCGAAAAACAAGCTTTTCTCGAACAGCAACCACAAGAAGTGACAAACAACAATAATCTACCTTAAGCACCTAGTGAAAATTAATTTTGATAAATGGTATCGAGAAGCTTTTTGTCAAAACTCATTTATAACCAAGAATACAAACATCTATTTTTCTTTCAAGAATCTTTCTAATTTTGCTCAGGTACTATGTAATGTGTGTTTCCTTAATGTCTATTCATATATATTCCATAATATTCTCCTATTATTTGAAATTTTTCAATGAACTTTTACAGTAAAGAATGTCGTCAATAATGAAGTTTACTGGAAAACATTTTTTTACAAATCTTATTAACTGTTAAATCTTTACATAAAGATCTGAGTATCTATTTTTCTTCTTCTTTGAAGAATAAGTTTCTTGTTACAGAGTATGGGAGTGTGGCTGGGTGTGAGTGTTCATTTAATTCGTATCGACAACCACATCCACACTCTCAACCCGATAGTGGATATAGCAATAAGATGTTGAAACATTGGACAAATATATACATTCAAGTTTATTTTGTTGATAAAGTACTCATCATAGCAATTTCAACAAAAATAAAATCGCTGAGCATGTATGCCTGATGTTTATAAATTTATAGTAGCTCGTTCGAAGGTGAATTTTGTCAACATTAGACGGTAGCCATATCAAATATGAGTAAAATATATTTGAAAAAATAACAAATGATGTTTCAATAACTTGGAATCATTCCACAATTCAATGCACACAATTAGAAGCTGAAGCATAAATAATATCAACACTCACAGCAAATGAGTTGACCAACATCCATTAAAGAAACAAACACTCTCGATGGAACCTTTGAAGCTGAAGATCACTTAGCCTTACTTACGCTGAGAACAGTTTACATGCCTCTTTCCCACTGTAAAATGACTACAAGCAGTGGCGCTATAAGCATTATGACTCTTCGTTCAAGACACAACAGCCACGTCGGCACACAGACTAGCTAAACTGTTTTTATTTCATCTCTGAAATGAAATATGAACCTATGTAATTATTCTTGTACATTTAGATAAAAAGTGAAGAAAATACTGTTACTGTTACAACCACACATACAAAAACTAATTAGTCATGCGTTTAACTGATTATTTCAGCTGTTTAACTGAACCATCACCAACTTCAATATCTATGGTTTTATTCATTGTTTATTTCGCTCAATTAGTTTTCGTATAAGATTTTCAAGTTTCTCTCCAATTTGATATCGAGAGAGATCTAGTGTGGCGAGTGTCTGTATGAAAAAGTGCAGAGAAGTATATGGAAAAGATGAAGAGCGAAAGAGTATCACGGTGTTATGTTGTAATGCATCAGCCAGATGTTGAACTCCTTTGTCTCCGATTCGATTATGTTGAAGATTTAGTGTTGTGAATAGGGGTGGTAAATTAGCATTAGTATTAAGTAATGCATGGGTGTTAGCATTAAATTCGCATTATTTTTAACACTAATACTTGAATTCAGAACACAGGAGGAAAATTGTTCTGTTTTTGGGAACTATGACTCACGGATGAGTCATCAATGAGTCATATTCTTGAAAACAGAACAATTTTCCTCCTGTGTTCTGAATTCAAGTATTAGTGTTAAAAATAATGCTAATTTAATGCTAACGCCTATGCATTACTTAACACTAATGCCATTAATGCTAAAGCATTACGGTTATTTTTAATGCTAATGCTTAATGCGTTAGCATTAGTATTAGTAAATGCCAATGCTAATTCTAATGCACCACCCTTAGTTGTGAGTGTCTATGTGAAAAAGTGGATATGTTTTTCTGAGAAAGATAAAAAAGGAAAGAGAGTCATTGTGTAATGTTGTAATGCGCGTGTTTGACAGTGAATAAAACTTTTTTGCATTTATATGGATTACACATAACAGTGTAGACCAGTAAAGAGCGACGCCTAGAATAAAATATTTTTTGAGATCAGTGGACTGATGTACCTATAGAAACGAAAGTGAAAAAGAAGCTATTGTTGGAAGGAGTATAAAAGAAAGATGATGCGCATGAGTGCAGTTGGTGAGTAATTAATTCACGATAGGGTCCAAATGGCGATAGCTTAAGAAATTGCTGATTTTGAGATAGAAGATGTTCGTGAACGTTTTACCTCAACAAAAAGTGTTGCCTATGAGTTTAGTTTCTGATGTCTTAAATTAAAAAAAGTAACCAATGCTCGTGATCTTGGTAATTGGAGAAAAATGAAATACGTAGGCTAACCATAATTGGACCGGTACAAAATGAAAGAGAATTGTAGTTCGGATGATATATTCAAATGCTTAGTAGAAGTATTGTAATTTGAATAATTTTCAATAGATTCAAGAGCAGTTCGGTTGTTGTTGATGTGGAGTGTTATTAAGAACCTTTTACAATGATAAATTCTTAAAAATAATGAAAAGAATAGATAATCTTTGAGAAATTTCGTCTTATTATTCTTTTTTGAGTATCTATTGAACTTTTGACGTTTGAAATAAAATTTTGGAGCTGATGATGGAATCAAAGAACTTTCATTCTTTATTTTTTTAAGTGTTTATTTCATCGCTGAAGTTTTGACATTTTCTATAGTATTTAGACTCTTGTTTTCGTGCAGCAGATATAGTGCTTTATATGTTAATCATCTTCTAATGGATTTAGGTGCTGCAGTTCATAAGAAAAAAATCTTGAATTTATTATGTCATTGAATGCAGAGTTTAATTCCGCATCAGGCCGCGTAAATGTTTAATATAAATTTAGAAACTATGTGATGAAATTCGAATTAAAAATAAACAATGGAGAATTCGCTTGGAAGAAAGCGTGTTTTTTTTGGTGTTCTCCCTTTTTTTACTGCAAAATCTATTTCCTTGACATACGCCTCTAACACTCTAAAATATACATTCAGAAAAATGTAAAATTTCACGAAACTTATTATGAAAT
The DNA here is from genome assembly GCA_905329745.1 of Rotaria sp. Silwood2. Lineage (NCBI taxonomy): Eukaryota > Metazoa > Rotifera > Eurotatoria > Philodinida > Philodinidae > Rotaria > Rotaria sp. Silwood2. The sequence goes on along the minus strand of CAJNSZ010000074.1, from coordinate 162,089 downwards.
AGTTGAAAATTCACTGTAACATTTTCCAGTAACTTGACATGATTGTTTTTGTTTCTTTGGCCACTGTTATTAGATGACTGAGTAGAGGTGTTCTTCCAAATTTTTTTTCTACAAGAGAAAGTAGTTTTAGAAACAAAGTCGACAATTTAGCGGATTCAAATACTCTCTGTTAATATATATAAGATGAAATTCTTAAAATGTAGGAAGATTTAATGAACTGTAATGTGATCTATTCATAGATTTCATTTCTAATATGCACCAGCTATTTTTATCTAGATACTTTGTTTTTTTTTCTCGGCAGAATCACTAAGGATACAGAGTGGCTAAAAATATTTTGTCCGAGGGTACAGCTCCGACGATAAATCATATCAAGATCGAATTTTATATCAAATGAAAGCTCTTGAAAATGGAACTTACAAGTATGATAGGTCAATCATCAGATGCGAATGGATGATAAAATACGAGAAGTTTCAAATTTTAGAGATGTAAATGGAAACTTTCACGGCTATTCAATTACATCTCTAGGGTTTGGAAATTCTCGTAATTCTATCACCAATTTTCACGAGCTTTCATTTGGCATAAAATTCGATGTTGATATGATTTATCGTTGAAGCTGTGCTCCCAAGCAAAACGCTTTTGCAACCTTGAGCAGTGTCGTTTCATTGAACATCACTCTTTTAACATGGGTTAGAAAGAAAGTTTTGTATTGATAAATTCAGTGAGAGATACTAAATTCTGAGAACGATAAATTTTACTCGAAATCGTAAGTTTTCTCTTAATGACTAGTATTATGTAAAATGATGAGTTTAAGTGATAATTATATGATAACAGCGTTTTAAAGCATTTCTCGTATTAATTGAACTTTCTAAATTCCTTTTTCAGCGACGTTGACCAGTCTGTTGTGCAGTGACAACAGAATACTATATTCTATAGTTTGCATTACTATTTACCTGATTAATTGTATTCAAACAAAAAGTCATTTTTATGGGCCACCTCTGTATAAAGATGATGATTACTGTGTATTTAGCAATGCTCATAAGAGCAGCAAAGTCCTTAATGAAAACAAAATTGTTTTGATAAAAAGACGAGAACATATAAATTATCTTTTTGTAGAGATATTTAGTATATTTTAGAGAAATATATCATTTTAAATTCCATATAATACATATCTTACAAAACAGTGTGTGCCAAGATCAAACTGTGACATTTGTCGGATTCAAAGTTTTGACGGCGATGCATAATGAAAAATCATTTCAGTCAACGTAATCATTGGAGATTTCAATGTAAGTGTAGAATGACCAAGAAATCAATTACGAAAAAGAAAATTGTATATCTGAAGTGTATTCTTAGTAAATGATCTCATATTTTTCCATGAGATAGAGAAAATAACTAAGTTTTTGAGTATATATCAGTAGCTTATTGGCATAAGTGAAATCAAACACTATCTACTTCAATAGAAAGTTCTTCCTTGTTCCAACCACTTCTATTGTCCATAAATCGGAAAAAAAACAAAAATCTACGAAAGCTTCTTGACAAGTTCTATCCTGTCAAAGTTTTTCTGCCGATTATTTCGATAAGAAAACTTTTTTATTTTTCATGTAGAATGGGGATACTGGAGTCAAAATACTACGAAATGTCAACGAGGATAGGATTGAACAATATCGTGTTTTCCAAGATTTTGATTATAATACTGTCATGTCTTGATGAAAAGCAAACCAATTTTGTGCCACAATGATCAGCAATAAAAGCTCGACAGCATAGGCTTCTCGATTAGTTTTAGAAAACATTGATCTATTATGTGTAGTCTCCTTAGGAGTGCCATACCAAACATATATTGAAATTGCTCGTGGTTGTAGAACTTTTCTGTGCAAGAGCATTTAAAAAAATTCTATGAAGTTCTTAGAAAGCTACATATATTATCAAAAACTCAAGCATTCAAATATTCTATTAAAAAGTTAACAAGATAAGAAATTGGCATAAGATAATAGAAACCCAAAATCTATCGTTTATCTGTGAGAGAAATTTAATTTTTGTTTTCTTTGAAGTAAATGATAATCATTTCTATCGATATTATTAAACTTTTGTGTGCGAATAAAACTTGAATGTTTTCTGTGTCATCAGGAAAAAAAGCTCATTTAGACATAATACAATGAAGTTGTACCGTTTTCTTCTTGGTAGGTTATTTGTGGAACATTTCATATGATAGCTGCGAATATGTGAACATTTTACAAAATACACATTTCAGTATGAAATATATGTCAATCAAACTATTTGTTACAAAGAAAGATAAACTGTAATAAGCAATGGTTTTGTGAACATTTTCACGTTGATAAAATTGCATTTTGTTTACTCTTAAACGAGATCTTTTTGGAAGAGTTTATCAGATTTAAGAGAAATGAAGTTTTTTTTATGCATGTACTGATGACGATCATTCGTTTTTCATCTTGATTTCATTCTGTTTTAGTTAAGTAATAAAATGAAGTAGAAGACTGTGGGTGTGGGTATCAAACACACGTTTCTCAACAACTACACCCGCATCCAGTAAAAATATTCAATTTTACCCGAGAATGAACGGTTAACATTTAACCACTAAAAGTCAATATTCAATATTTTTTTTCTTCGTAAAGTCACCATTCGATAGAATTCTAAAGATGAGTCACAAGCGAAAAATAGATGTTAAAGTAGACAGTATACTAAAGTAATTCCTTTCTATTTTTCATGTAATTATATAGATCATTTTTCTTTCTTAGATAACATCAATCTAGTTTTTTTATTTACAACTGCTCAAGTATTTCGCTAGATATTCTTTTGAAAAATAAGCATGAGTACTGCACTGAGTACTTAGGTCTATAGTTATGAGTGAATCTTAAACGATAAACTCATATGAGTACTCATCAGTGTATATGAACAGCATTCGTATGCATAAAATGTCTCGAATACTCGCACTAGTAGTTTGAGTATTCATGATGACAAGTCCTACTCGCTTAATTATTATTTTTAATCAGGTTTCAAAAATGGATATACACTGTTTTTAATTTAGTAAACAATTGAAGAAAAATGGAAAACTCAGTGAAATCTTGCGAAATAGTTTGCTTTACGTAATGATTCTTTTCTTTTAAATAATATTCCTCCAAATCTAAATATTAATTTGAACTTTTTACTATTCTAAAAATCAATCGTCAAAATACCTGAAATAATCATTCATTGAACTGAATGATATCTCGAGCACGAGAAATAATCTTACACTATGAAAAAGTTGAAACTTACCAGATATCGAGGATATGTATCAGTGATCATATTCAATCTTGTATATACATTACGAAGGGAAAATAAAATTGTTACTGGTTCGAGATTGTCCAGAATGCGATAGATGATATCCACAGGTAATACCAAAAGAGACGAGAAAATTTTGTTCGCCATAAACTTTGCTCGCTTGTTAATAGTATGCGTCGTTAAAATGAAAGTCGACTTAAGTTTATCTCTGTTTATCTCAAAATGTTTATGAACAATGTGATATCAAATTTCATCGTGATTATGCAAATCTTTTTCTGATACACATAACTGAACGAAGAGTAGTAAGAATGGTTCGATGACAAAGCAGATTTGTAAAAACAATCATGAGCATATCACATATGTTTCCATTTGAATTTCATGTGAAATTTTGAAGTATGTATGGTTGGTTATCCACGAAAATATTCATTTTTCTTGAATATATTCAAGACCTTCTTCACGCTTTTTTTTCTCTTGTTTTATTTTGACTTTCACCATACAAGTAAAGACAAAAACACTGTTAAAAATATGAATAATTTAATTTTATTGTTACAATTTAAGATAAAGATCACACTTGAAAATGAAATAAGACATTAAAATGGAACTTTTTGTATGCACAGGTCTTTAAAACTAAATACATCTTCAATAATGAAGAAACAAGAGTAAAATAATTTCATTCTCACTTTTTCTATCATTGAAAATATAGAAGGTTTTCAACAAAGAATAGATATTCTCTTCATCATAATGTAATCATTTCATTTTACATCATTTTGGCAGAACAAAAACAATGATGGGCAAAAAACCTATAAACGAAATTCTAATAAAATAATATTAGAAAAGAAGAATTATCTGAATGTTTCGGAACGACGTTGAATTGATCTCGAAAAAAAAATGATGAAAATGATCTTGTTTTCTTCCGAGTATAAAATGGGATGAAAAGATCTCTGAAAAAGCTCATTGATAGAGAAAGGTATAAATAAATAAGATAAAAAGATCTCGGTTGCATATATTAAACAGAAAACGGAAGTATGGTATTCTAGTTTATGTACATACTAATAAACAAACTGCATAGTGATAAGGAAAATAAAATTTGTAAGTTTTAAAATTTTGTCTGCGATACACACAAGCATTATGACATTTTGCCAAACACATTAAATAGTTTTCAGTTTGAATACTTTTTTCATTCTTCTTCCATGTTTTGAATCCATATTCTCCCACACCCACACCCTTGTCTATTATTGATCGATTTGCATGTTCATGTAGTGTTTCATCATGTTTTCGTCGTGTCAATCAACTTAAAATGGTACCATGGATAATTTCTATAGTTTCATACGAAGTTCTATCTTATCAATTTATTTATCTATTCTTTTCGACTTGATACCTGGTATTGGAAGTGATTTAAAATATCTATTAGTTACAAGTGTATTATATATTATAATCAATGGTTTAATGCAGCCAATAATGATACTTATTTTTGTTTTATTGACTTATAAAAATATTTGACAAAGTCGACAAAAAAGTACTAAGCAGTTATACATTGAAACATTTATTACTGCTATAGCTCTTTACCTCAACTATATAAATAATGTTAAATCATTTTATTGTTTGTTTTGGGCTTCTTATATGTTTCGACAAACATTTATACAAGCTTTCATTGAACTACTACCTGCACACTTACAACCAAGAAGAAGTCTAGTACGTTTCCAAAATATCAGAATAGTGCATGAATAAATGACATGGAAAAACAAACTTTATCTCATAGAGTATTTTAGTTAATTAATTCATTTTTCTCTCTAATTACAAGTACTATGTGTACAATTGATCAATTCTTTGTTGCATGTTAGTATCTATAGGTACCATTCTGTAAATTTTTTCCTTCTTTATACTATAAAACATGAAGTAGGATGTGGTTGAATGTACTAGTAGATATTTATGTGCTTTGTGTTTACTCCTATATCCTCTCTTCACATAATGCATCCATATATGCAGCGGTATCCCCATTAATCTTGTGAGTCTATTATCTCTGATGTTAATAGATAATGAATATTTTAGCAATGAAGCGAGGACATTAGCTATTCTCTGCATGATGAGCTAGATAAAAATCCATATGATGTATACTGTTATATCAGTGTCCGCTGAAAACACAACGTATCCACTTCTCATTTTTGCCACCGACCGAAAATAGCGCAATGAAAGAAGTAATCAAAACGAGATTATATTCGATGCTCACCCAATGACTGTACAAACTCTATAAATCCTTTGTTTACGGATATAAAAGAAAACAAAAGCTTTTTAGAAAATACTTATTGCGATGTATTTTTAATTCAATTTTACAGATTTATACGAGATGCATTACATCTTCTTTGAGAAGTCCGATTGCTTTCATTCGAAGGAATGAAAGTCGAGAAGTGCCTGATCGCCAACTACACTACAGTGAATTCTCGAATAACAACAAGGGAAGAAAAGGTAACCATATGTACAAAAACCTGACTGTTGCTTATGCACACTCCTTTTTAAAGGCACGACTGTAGAACATATCATTATGAAATGACGGTATCACAAGCTTCAGCTGTCTGAGGCGTATTTCTATGCAAGTATATCTAAAAAGAAGTATGTAATATAATGGATTACATCACTTTTAGACATCGATAAAGTTGATGACACATATTTGTGTTGACGGTAATCGAAAGGTTAAATAATTTGAAGTCTCTGTTTTCATTTTTAAATGACATTGCATAAGCTCGCAACTACGTTTCCACCGTCAAAACAATTCTTTGATGAAGTTAATTTTTTCATATATCCTTGAGAGGATTCAGAGATGAAAATCTGGCTGAAAAACTACTCGCATGATGTCATCTAGAAGAATATACTGATTTACATAATCGGCAATAAAATTTCGCTGGTGCATTAGTAAAAACTATAACTTCATGAGACTGAAAAAATCATTAGTTGTGAAAATATGAGCCAAGCAGGATGCTAATTGGTATTTTTTACTGGAAAAATATTTGAAGATCTAAGAATTTCTTATGAATTTTGATAGATAAAAACAAAATTCTGCATAAAATGGATCTGTTTTCAGCGAATCTATATCGGGTTTCAATGAACTTTTAGATCAAAAACTGATTTATTAGGCTATCAGAGAATGCTTCAGTTGATATCTTCAATCTGAAAACTTAGCACTATCGCATTTTCAAGACTTCTAATAGAATAGCAATAAAAAACCTTTGATACCTGGGAGACATCATGTGAAGAAAATTAAGTTGTGATAAAATACAAAGAAAAAACTTTTGAGAAATAGTCAGAGTTCAATGTTGACTGGCAGACTAATAGAATCATTTTTAGATTCTTTAAAAAGATTAGTTTGTTATTTTACATATAACCTTTGTTATTGTAATTCTATTATATTCTGCCATATGAAGAAATGAAATTACTCATGAAGTTATTTTTGGAATAATTGTCTTGAAGACATAAGCGATATCTAATCTCAATCTATGCAAGATAGAGAACTTTTGACAATCAGTTAAATAAATACACTTCAAAAAAATAAAATTGTGATAGAAGCCTATGCAATGTCACACGAAGTTTCGTCGAGTAAAAGCTAAGTTATCCATAGATTCAAGGCATGCTCTAAAAACTCAAAACAAACGAAACTAGCACTAGTAAAACGTACTCGTAAAGCACAAAAGACAAAAAACACATGTGATGGTGTTATTTAGTCATAGTAATTGCTGATATGAACACAATTTTGAAAGTGCAGTATTTAAATGCATATGTATATGCATTTTTGCAATTTTAATAAAAGATCTTAGAGAGGAAAAAAACTGAACAAAATCTATTCAATATAAATTGGATAGACGCCTGTAAAAACTGTTTCATATCCACCGCCATGAAGTACTGGAATAAGACGTTGTTTGCCTCCATTTTTAACACGAGTTACAACAAGTTCTTGTCGTTTTTCAAAATTCTCCGAATTGAAATATAAACGTTCAGGTGTCCATATTACACAATCTTTACATTCAGAACTACTATCCGGTTGCCATTCAACAATGACTGTATCATTCCCATAAATTCGATGTGGTGGACTAATAAGCCAAATTTGTACTGATGAACTTTGATTCAAAGTGATTTTTGATGTCTGTGGATAGTATAAAAGACCTAAGGATGTGTCTTTACAATTATATGCCCAGTCTTTTGGAATTATATCAAAAAGACGATCATCAGGTTTACCAATCGATATGATTCTATACTTGGTTGTCTCTTGTAAAACTATCCACCCACGACGAACAATTCGTGTTGTTCGTAAAGGTATATCTGTATTTTTAACAAAATAAATCTCTTCACATGGATGTTGTTGATCAGGATCGACATCACACATTTCATTGGCATACCAATAATCTTCATTTTCTTGTGTATGATTAGACGAATGTATCATTGGATATGTAAATTTGACATAATTTCCAATTTTAAATGTAGTCATATTATAGTACCAATGAGATGGAAATGAAGTGTATGTACCAACACCATATTCCCAATACGTACCATAATAACAACTGTTTGATGTATTAGATGTTGCCATTTCAACATAATGCTTCGATTCTGGTGAATTCGGAATAGTATAGGGAAAATGTTGCATCACAAAACCATATCGTTGTCCTGATGCACGTGATGTATATGTTTGATATGCTTTCTGATTGACATCATCGATTGCCATAATAGTTTCACCACCATTATTATTAATAGAAAATGTGACTTGTGAAGGAAAATATGGTTGAACACTTAAGACCACATTGTTGTTTAAGAACCATGTAAAATAAAACAACAATATTGTTATTTGAATCATACTGTTTTATATCTAAAAACATGGCAATAATATCAGCATGCACACATGCCAGAATACACACTGTAAATTGAAAACAGAATATTTATGTTCCAGTTAATGCAATTTTTGTGTAAACGTTTTTTTCAATTCTGTATTTTTTGTTAGAAATTATAGTTGAAATTGCAGTGTGGGTCAGTAGTGAACGGCAAATTTTATATTCTCATATCGTCGCTACAACAATGACTAACTGTAGCTTTGAACAACAAGTCGATGAAACTCATAACTCTTGGACTCAATTTTTTGAACTCCACATACACACTAACTAACTACAAGAGCTGATGTATGTTATGGCACAGTCAACTTACTGTTGAACGGGTGATCCAAGACAAATAGTCGTTAATAACTTGTCTAGGATCATTCCGTAGCTGGTGGTACTGAAATTTGAGCACAGTACCTTCCCAGTTCAAAGCATACGGATCGTCTTCGACCGGAAAACTCGAAAAACTGGTAAGGATTCGGAAACAGAAATATGGAAATCAGATCCAATGGTCAGCTCTGGCTAGCTATGGTCATCTCATGATTATCCTTTTTTTTTTTATTCCAGCAAGCTTATTATTAACAAAACATGAGGATAGACTTACGCGTGTTTTAATAATTTATTTATTTTTCATTATTCAAGAGAGAAGATTCGGGGCTATCCCACTATATATCAAAATTAGATTAGTCAACGATCGACGAATCAAGTAAGTTCTTGTTGAAGAGTTTCAAAACGATATTTTGAAACTTTTTTTCTATGAATCATTCTGATTTAAAGTCCATCGAAAATTATCGTTGTCAAAAATCTCCATCAAAGACTCACCTAATGATCTATTACTGACTAAGCAAGTTTTGATTTACTTGTGAATGGCTACGGCTCTTCTCTCTTCAATAGTGAAAAGCGCACATCTTCATAATGTTACTATCAAAAATTGTTCAAAAATTAGTCGTATACCTTATATTTTGAAATGAAAAGTAGTTAGAGAAGTAAACGATACAATTGCTATATAAATGTGAAGAGAAAATTGGAAAAATAAGCTGTATTGTTTGGTTTGATCAGAAGATATATATATAATCAAATACTTGCTTTTATTAAGTCTTGCTAGTGGTATGATGACATATGCTGTTTTTTTTCTCATAGTACACTCAAAATAATTTGTTAACACCATCATGACGAAAGTAAAAAAAAAAACGAATTAATCTACTCGAATGTCATTCAATCTTCGTCCTATGAATGAAATCGATCCATTTAATTACAGAAAATTGACGTCATTCAATTCTAAAATGATCTTATCACTGATACTGAAAATCTTAGCCACAATTTTTAAAATTTAAATTACAGTCGTTATTTTTCAATGAGTCTATGGTATGTAAATTAATGGATTAAAAATCTATTTTCTGTCATTTGGGGATTTAGGTGTAGGTTTCGTCTTCACCCATGTCGTATATCCTATTGTTGGAAAAGTCTGTCATAGTTATTTGAAGAAAACTGATTTTCAAATTGCCAAGTTGTATTAATACAATTTAAACTGATTGCATTTTTCGAGATCTATTGCATTGACTTCTTCTAGTGCAATTCACGCATCATCTTTAATACGCTTATACTAATACAAATATTATTGATACCATTTCAATTACAAGTTTCTTTAAGTAACGTAAAGACATTCATTAATAACTGATGCAAAAATATCCTAAATGGAATATTGTTAATTTCAGACTGTGAACCTAACAGGGAAAGTAGATTTGATTGAAAAAAAATAAGTATAATGATTAAGAATCAAGGACAAAAATTTGAATAAAAAATAAAATATATCGTTAAAACGAATAACTCATCTGTTATGATAATATTGTTGATACATTTAATTACTTAATGATGTGCTATCAACTAAAAAATCTCCAATAAGGATTTATTTAATGTTCAGGGTAGATTAGTTGAAAAGACTAGAGAAAGAGTAAATATAACAAACAAACATTTTTTCAATAATATCATGTCTCTTGGGTGTATAAATATAGATTTTCTGTTTTCTTGCATTCACACACTTTCTTGCAATCATTAGCAGTTGCACTTGCCACAGATGACGCCTATATAAAATGTTGTAGCAACAAATAAATCCAAAATAGCTTTATGTGATATAGTGGAAAGCTGGAAAAGAAGTATAATCATCACATGCTCATGAAGTAAAAATCGACGTATTGTTATCATTTTGCCAAGAATCACTTTGATAACAATTCTAGAGAAAGATACAATCAATATATTTTTAATCTAAAACACTAGTTTATAGAAACGTATCTCTAATAACAAGTATTTGATCCGATTGCAATTTTCTCTTTTTGATGTCTAAATTATCAAATAGGACTCATTGTTTTAGAATTAAGGATCAAGTGCATAACTGAAGGAGGATCGGCTAACAAAGTACAAGTCGTCTAAGGTCTGACAATGGACCAAAATAATAGTAAAGAGTCAAAGTAAGACTGATTGATAGTAGCGATCACAGAATTATATTAAAAGGGAAAAGGAGAATAGAGAAAACGAGACAACATACTGGGGAAGAAATCAACAGGTAAATTAGTTTTAGATCTGGAAATTTGTATTGAGAGACAAGGTTTGATGGTAGCTTTCATGGAAGGAAATTTTGTTTTGTTTGATAATTTTTCAGATTATCTCTCTTTGCTTACTGCAATCATCCATGATTTATCTTTCATATTGTTCAAACAAATGATTCGCGTTCTCCACTTTGTTGCATGTCCGTGAAGCAAAATAACTCATCTCAATGGTAGAACGTATTGATGATGACGGAACGATACGAGATTCGTCTTCTAGAATGATTGGTAAAATCGAACAAAGTGGAACTGTTCGCGATTCATCATTTTCAATCTTGGGAACCATTTCGACAGATGGAAGTGTTCGTAACTCGACCGGAACATTAATTGGAAAAGTGGAAGAAAATGAAACTGTGCACAATAGCTCGTTTGCCACAATTGGTAGAGTTGATGATGATGGTACTATTCACAATTACACTTTCATACCGATCGGTCGATTACCTAGAGATCCAAAAGTATGGGCTGCACCTGTATTTCTACTATTCAAATTCGACATGAGCTAATCAATCGTATATTTCCTTTTTTTGTTCTCTTATCGAATTTAAATATTACTCATTTAATGTACGAAAACAGAATAAATCTAATAAATTTTCTAATCATCCCATGAAAATACTATTAGTACTATTCCTTCTCTCTTCAACAGAATGCATGTAATAAAACCTGGTCGCTCAGTTACATAATCGTGAAAGCAGATACGCTGTTATTCATTTGTTTCTCGAATTGCTTAACTTATCACTTTCTAAAAAGATTGCATCCTTTCATTCTATGGCAAAGCATGTAGCTTTCTAAGGAATGCAGGGCCATTGAATTTTGAACTGCAATACCATGGCTAGATACGCTCATGTGAGTGGTCGTGTTCTTGGAATTATTCTTACCATAATGTTCTCGACTTCAATATCCTTGACGATATTATCCATTGACAAATGCTCTTTACACATACATGTTCTTGCAAGAAAAAGTCAAAAAAATTTAATAATAATATTGATGAAATGTTGTTTTATTTTAAATACCTTTGATATTTTCATTTTTTATTGACTATAAAAAAAAGACAATTCTATTAACAATACTCTTCTGTCCTTTAACTGCTCGCAGTGTTGTCATATAACTCTATCATACGTTATTTAACAAATGGTGTTTTTTTGTCTAAGTACACGTTATTTGGTTACATTACATATTTGCAGAATTAAATCTTATAAACTTTAGCTTTTTTACTCGTTCAACATCAAATAAATCTTGTCGGAATCCAGAAAATACATAAGAAATACATTGGTTCTATATCAATGTTTAAGCTATCATTTGATGAATTCTATTATGAAATTAATACATTATCTAGACATGAAAATGATTATTCGAATGAGTGTATCTTGCGTTATATATTTAGACAAAAATGAAAAAAAAAACATTTTTGATAAATTATTTTTCTCCTAAAATACTTAAGTAAAAATAGTCACATTTCAAGTTTAATAGACTTCAGTAAAGACTTAAAACCTTCTTTTTCAATCGATCGGCTTCAGCAAATACAAAATCGAACATATGAACATATGTTATTGTTTTACGAAAAGCAAGTAAGAAATATACAACAGCTAAACCTATCGATAAAAGATATTATATCGTTTAGAAATAAACTTACTTATCTTTATCATCTAACACTATTTATAGAATGGAAACTTGATTAAAATAAGTACAGTGGTAGAGAAAATACAATTTATCAAATAACAGGCTTTCACTCCATTATATAGATCCTGATTCAAAATTTTAAAGTTGAACATCGTGACTGTCTGGTAATAATGAATGTTTATTCTCATAGTCTCTTGGATACAGGGGCGGCGCACCAGCAAGCAACGAGTTAGCAATTGCTTCCCCTAATTCTTCATGTTTCATTCGTATGTTATTTTCCCATGTTTTCTGAACTTTTAATTATCAAGTAATTTAAATTTGTACTTCTTTCTGCTTTTGTCTATAATCATCGTATACGAGCATACTCATAAAGAGATCAAGTAGCTGCTAATATAAATAGTTAAATAATCAGTTTCACTGAGAAGACCGCAATATTCTCAATTGATTCTTACGTTTACAATTTCATCAAGAACGAATAGCTGTTAAAATGGTACAGTCTTTCACATGAGTATCAAATCAAAAACCAAATGGCTGATGAGCGGAAGATAACAACAAAAAAAGTCGAGTTTTGCTAACTCGTTCTGAACACATCTGTTCTCAATAGAAACGTTACACTACCCCCATACTTTTAAGGCCTCTCCCTCCAAAAATCAATTCCAGAACCAAGTACATTCAAATCGTCCGAAATTTTCGAAGCACGTTGATACTTAACTGGAGACGCTATGGTAAAACTTTTAGCCCTATACCATAATGTTTGATAGAGATATGAACCACACAAGATCAAAGATAGGTCATTTCGAAATCCATTTCTCTCTGTCCGAGTTCTTTCAAAATATTAATTTTTTTTTGTTTGAAAGAGCATGTTAGGATGTAGGGCACAACAGAGTCCTTTTTTTTAAATTCTTACTTTTTAAGCGGAGAAGAGGGATCACAAGTTCAATAATTAATAAAACCGTCTAAAAAGGGGCGCCCATTTACATAAGTGTTTGTATATATAATAAAAAGCAACACTTAATTTAAAAAAGACTCGGTGGTGCCCTTTATTTTGACGTACTCTTTCAAATAAAAAGAATTAAATATACTGAATGAGCCTGGACAGAGAAATTTGTGTTGCGCGTTTGAATAAGCATAATCTGAGAAAGAAAACGAAAGAAATGTTTGTTTTTTCTGAAAAAAGCCTGTTTTTTAAGAAGTGGATGATAAAATTTATCAAAAATTTTGCCCTACAATGGGTGGATGTGGGTGTGGGGTGTGGGTGTGGGTGTGGGTGGGTGTGGGTGGGTGTGGATGTGGGTGGGTGTGGGTGTGGGTGTGGGGGTGAGTGTGGGTGTGGGGTGTGAAGGAATGAAGNATAGAGCGTACAATGAAATTTAGCCTATTTTCAAAATTGGTGTTTTTCTCTTTTCGAAACACTATTCAATAGGAAGTCAATACCTAGGGGTGGTATGTCCCTGTTAATTTATTTTAAATTTAAAATGACCTCGCTGGATAAGATCGAAAATCTGCCACCCCCGTATGTTTGACTTTCAATAGGCTAGAAAGATAGAGCATGGAATTCTGCACATTTCTGTGTATTTATTTTGTTTCTTATGCAACACAAAAACATTCTTCAAAGACTAGATAGTCTTGGGAGATATATCAGTCTTAGGTATTCCAGCAAATAATTATGCTATCCATAATTTTTTCTTTTATAAGCCTAGTATTAAACCTAATAGTGTAGATCAACGCAGGTTTTGGTGCTATACAAAATGGTGTATTAATAATGTTTTCTGATAACTTCCATCGGAGATTATGTGAGGTCAAATGGGCACGATAGATACTATTCTCATATATACATAAGCGGCTTTGTAGTGTCCTATTGTGTTTAAAAATCAAATTGGACAGAAGAATCTTCATGATCAAAAAATGCTCCGGCTCACGCTCTGTCGATTCATGTGGTTTTCAGAAAAATCTAAACGGCCCCAAGGTTCATTTTCATCGAAACATTGTAGAAAAGTCACCATTTCGAGACTATTTTACAGTCAACGTCGACCTCAGATCAAAACAAATGCCATACTCGGAATCAGCACCAAAAACTACCTTATATAACATACATTTCAGCACAAATAGTTTTTTACGCCAAGTTACCTCCGGGAAGACCAGGGTGTGGGTGGGTGGATGCGTGTGGGTGTGTGGAGTGTGAGTGTGGGGTGGTGTATAAGGTTGTGATGCCTGGTAGTTGAAAGATACCTACATCCACTTCAACATACCCACACCCAACACCCGCACACCCACGCCCACATCCTGCTATTGAATTGATCCAGAGCAATCCAATGGTGAAGATAAGCTATTTTCGATTCTAATGCATCAGAAAAGTATTCTACGGTATATAGATAAGTTTGTCTGGATATTGTAAAGTTTACAAGTATCCATTATCTATTGTGAAATAGTGACTATTAAGCATACAGAAACTCTACTTCATTCGAAAACAGAATAGAGATTAACAATTCAATGTTGCCAAACTAAATTTTATTGTTCTACAATTGTAATAACTTCGTGAAAGAAACTTTCATATACACCATCGAAAGAATCTATATCAATATGGTGTCTAGGGGTCACTTTAATTATATTTGCATGGTAAATGTGTATGCACTACGTTTTTTGTTACTTGTGTCCACATCAACATCTGCAAAGTACAAGAGGCCTTGCTGTTTATATTTATCATACTTGAAAAGAGTCAAATTAGGATTGTCATGTTCACATTCGTAGCTCATTTTTAACACTTTACACGTGGTGTAAATCTCTAATATAAAGACAGTGCTCAGTGTTTTATATTCGACCATCAGTTTCTATTTCCATTTCTTTATAATACTAGATGAGTATTTGATACCTAGGAATTCCTTCTCGAGGGATTGATAACACTGACGTGAGCTTTATGCGTGCATAAATGATTTTGAACTGTGTACTTTTCATATATAAATACTCTTCCAAGAATCTTGAACAGTAGATACTTCGAAACTTGTAATTACATATTTACAAGTAAAAGTAAAGAGTGAGATGCTTGCGATAGTTTTATATGAGATCTTACTGAATGTATTTAAAAGGATAACATGGTGATTTTAAATAAATTCATACTTTGAACATCTCTATCATATAAATTCCAAAGCAGTTCAATTTTCGCTACTTCCCAATATAACTCTGTTTTACAGACAAATTACCACTAAATATTTGAAAGTACGACATATTGATTTTTCTCTCATACTATTAATTAACGTCGAGGCCAACAATTAAAAATAAGACACTAACCAATATCAAGAATATATAGAGAAGAGCTACGAAGAGTAGAGGATGTTGGCGAAAGACAGAGAAAAAGAGATATCTTAATAGAATCGGTTGAGTCGAGCTTTGCGTAAAGAAAGATTGTGTTTCAAAATTCGTGAACGAAAAGAAGGAAAGAAAAGCAAGAGATCTCGTACACATCACTGAGTGCAATGGCAAAACAAAAACCGAGAATGTACAGAAAAAAGAAAGGCATATCAACTCGATCATGATGGATCAATATTAAATAACTGCGAGTCATCTCCGCAAAGTACATGAGGAGTGCGTAGGAATGCTACGGGAGACTAGTTGTAAAATTGGTGATTACATGAATAACTTACAATGATAACCGGTATATTAACATCGCTAATTTCTTTTAGCCTAAAGACGTTTAAATACTTGAAACAAACTTATTCATCAACATAGGTTTCTTTCGTATTTCCAGTCTTCATAGTAGTTCTTGAAAGTTTATCCCTAAGCTGACGACAAAATCATTCATATCTGCATGCTTCAACCCATCAAATGATTGCGCCTTGTGTGTGTGAGAGGGGGAGGGGGCAGGTAATTCAGTCTTCTGATTAACTCACATCCTAAACGAAGTTTATGGATCTATGTAACAAAAACATGCTCTTTCATGGTATCTATGTGAGACAAGTTTGAACAGAAAAAAAAAATTAAGCTTATTTTACAGTGTCCTTTAAAATTAGGTTTTACGCAGCATCTGAAGAGAACAAGGTCAGGTTTCTCTAATTTATTAAGTAAATAGTTGCATTAGTAGATAGCATCACTTCTCTATCGTCCCTTTTATTTTCTCAAGTTTATTATAATCCTTGATGATTAATTATTTTGAGTGAAAAGATGTTTCCTTATTTTGGCCGATACTTTCTAAAAGCAACGATGAACACAGATACATTTTAACATAATTGGCAAATTTGAACATACTACATAATTTTAATCGGATGAAAGAAAGCCTTTCACAAAACAAATAGAACTCTGAAAGATCTAAAAAAATGAAAAGACAACGATAGGTTTATCAATGAATAAGAGTCATCTTTTCACTGACTGACATAAAAGTCACTTTTGCCGTTGTAAAAGGGAGCATGGCTTCTTTTTATTGTTCTTTACACGTGATAAATGCTTAAGATACACAAGCGTATGCACACGTTTTTCTTTAAGATAATATAGTGTATGAGCAACAAAAGACAAGAGTGTGGGTTTCTTGTCTGCTTCATAAGTGTATTCTTTTTCTTGTTTCCTTGTTCTCGGTAAGTTTTTAGTAAGAAAATGAGAAACGATTCCTACGCGAATAAATCAATCAAGCTATTTGCTCGTTTTTTTTTCTTAAAATAGACGTGCTTAAACGTAATTGACAATCTTAATCATGAATTCGATATTTATTTATATTTATTCGACTTTTTTTGAGTTGATATTGAAAAAACTAATTTCTTGACAATGGTCTCAAAATGAAAGATAATTAGATTTTGATCTATCTCTTTCATATATGATATGTCATATTAACTCTCTAGATATGTCATTTTTGATATTTCTATGTTAAATTCAACTAATTTTTCCCCAAAACTGGCCAACAATCAATGTTCAGAACTAAATGGAAATATAAAAATTGTTGAATTCAGTCCAAGGTACATTCGAAGATGCAGAATGTTAATAGTGATCCATTGAGATTATATAAAATGCAGAAAAACAAGTCACGATTCCTTGATTTTGAATTTTTAGACAAGTCTCAAAAAATCGATTTTTTTTTAAAAATGAATTAAGACTAAAAGTTAAGTTCAATCATGCATATTTCAAGAAAAAAAAGAGTAAAGAAACATTTTGGATAGTTCTCTTGTACATATCAAAATCTACATGGTGTGTTTCTACTATTGTTTACATATTATTAAATCATAACTTATATTATTTTGTATGATTAAAGATTAGAAATAAATTCATCAGGATCGTGTTTCATTAGGAAGGTTTTCAAATTTCGTCAAGTTTTATTTTAATGTATCCAAATAGCCGAGATATTATTAATTCAAGTATTGCATTGTGACTCATATCTTATATGGTCAGCGCATATTTACCAATTTCGAAAAATCATATAAATATATGCTAAATACTTATCATTATTGAAGTAACGATAATATTTGATAACTTCTTCTTTGTTTCAAAGATTTACGAAGCACTGATTTGTTGTCTGCAATTTGTCATTTAGAAATAATAATTTTGAAAATCTATCTAAAGTGAGTGTAGTGATAAATCTTATGTTATTGAGAAAGTCTTTTTTTGTGGTCAACAATTTGTTGAATACAGTAGGAAAATGCAACAGTCCACTTGAAGTGAAAACATTTTTCCGTCTGTTTTATCTATTTTAGAACATGAGTGAGAAAGAACGTGCATTAATTGCCAGAACACATAAAGAATTCGGAACGTGTTTAACAGGCGAACGATTGAAAGAAGACTTTAAAAAGTTAGGTATTTCACCTGGCATGAATCTGTTGGTTCATTGTTCATTGTCAAAAATCGGATGGATTTGTGGTGGACCCGTTACTCTTATACAAGTTTTACTAGATTTATTAGGTCCTGAAGGAACTCTTATAATGCCATCTCAAACTAGTGTTAATTCCGATCCTAAATATTGGCAAAATCCACCAGTACCATCAGAATGGTTCGATATTATTCGTCAATCAATGCCAATGTATCAATCTGATATAACGCCAGCACTTTATATGGGAATAGTCGCTGAAACATTTCGAAAATGGCCAGGAGTTTTACGAAGTGAACATCCACAACATTCTATGATTGCTTATGGTAAAAATGCTAAATTAATTATTGATAAACATATTGATTCATTTGGTGAACAATCTCCATTAGCTCGTTTATATGATTTAAATGATAATGGATATGTTTTATTATTAGGTGTAGAACATGAAAATAATACGTCACTACATTTAGCTGAATATCGTTTTCAAATAAATAATAATATTGAAAAAAAATTTATAAATGGTGCATCAATTGAAAATTCCGAAACAAAAGCACGTCAATGGTTTCAATGGAACGATTATGATTATAATTCAGAAGATTTTAATGATATTGGATATGCATTTGATTCTATTCAGGAAAACACCACTGTTGGATATGTTGGATTGGCAAAATGTAGATTGATCAAACAGCATTTATTAGTTGACTTTGCCTTTGATTGGATGAATAAAAATAGAATGAAATTAACTCAAACAAATTGATAATTTCACGATTTTTTGAAACATTATTTATCTTTATTTTTTATTTTTATCGAGTTTTCAAGGCATTTTCCTTTTCCCTTTATTTGAACTTTCAAAATAATTGATCTTATTACTCATACATCCGATCGAGATACTAACATTTTATTCAAATAATTAGAACAAGACCATTGATTATTCCTTCGTCTTATAAATGTTTTAAGTTCAGTAGATGTACTTTTGATCGATGGATCGTCAATATTCTATTTTTTACGAATCTATATAAAACTTGATAAAATGTAAATTATTATTAATTGAAATTTGTGAAATAAAATTTCGTTTTAATTTTGGTTCTTAAAGTATTCTAAAAGAAAGAGCATAAAACACTAAACAAAATTCAATATGATCGTTCTAATCAGGTCATTTTACGAGGGTGTGGGTGTGACTGTGATTATGAATTGAGATAAGATGAACATTTACCCACACCCTCCACAAATAATGCGACCGAGATGACGCGTTGTAGAGACCTGCACGAAGTCGTTTTCGGAGTCAATTAATTCTTTTGCTGAAAATTTAGTTTTAGCATAAGAAATTTTTTGACTTGCAGGTTTTGTTCTCCGATATTTAATGTATAAACTGACGCATTTTGAAGATTCCAATGACATGTTGTCAAGACCAAATGATCCTGAAAGAAAGTCAATGACCATGAAAAAAAATCGAAGTTGAATCTGACTTCGACTTTTTTTTCATAGTCATTGACCTTGATAACATATCATTGGAATCTTCAAAATGCGTCAGTTTATACATTAAATATCGGAGAACAAAACCTGCAAGTCAAAACATTTCTTATGCTAAAACTAAATTTTCAGCAAAAGAATTAATTGACTCCGACGCCAATTTCGAAAACAACTCCGTGCAGGTCTCTAACGCGTTGTCCAACAAGATCAAAACCAAAAATAATAAAATAACCGCTGCAAGAACTATATGATCATTTTGCTCAGACTAAAAAAGTTCAAACATACAGTAGGGGAATAAGATTTTGTTGAGTTATGCAAGATTTGATAGAGGTCGTGACGCTGATTCTGAGTATCAACTTTTTAATTTGGTTTACTTTGTGTTAGTTAAGAAATATTTCAAACAAAAGTTACCCCTGAAAACTCAGGAAAAAGGCAGGTTGCGAAACTTGCATACTTTTTCTGTTAATTATTCGTTTCGAGTATTTTATTCTGGTTCAGCATAAAAATAGATTTGCATGACATGTCTTTTGCCAAGAATTTTCTTTTTCAAAAATGTTCTATTCCAGGAATATGCATATGTTGTTCAACGTATAATCGACAATGGAAATGCCCACAACCGATTGTTGTTATTAAAATCTGCAACAGCGGCAAAATATGCTTGAGATCCAAAGTCAGTTGAATATATTTTATTAGAATTCAAGTGCGAAAAAAAAATACAGGAAAAGCTACAGATAGAAAATACTTCAGAATATAGAAACACTAAGGAAGAAAGATAGATTAGAAATTTTAACGAGGAGGAAACAAAATAAACGATAATGCTCAGTGCGAAGAACAGTAGTGGATATAAAAAGTTCGATATTTTTGCGAATGTGTGTCGATGCCATATTTTCCGCATAGAAAAAACAGTGAACTAGTTAAGTGTCATAAGATATTCAAACAGATAATTTTACAGACAGATTCGTGAATGGTACGATATGATATCATCGTTAGTTTTTTTGATTGAGTTATCATCCAAACTTCAGAAATTAAAGAAAGACTTATGTCACTATGTTCAATAATTAAATCAATGAAAATAATCTCAATTTCACTAATTTAAAATTGCAAATTTCTTTATCTGATGTCTGTGTTTTTCAGACACATATAAATTGCCGTCTTGATCAAACTGAATGGCTGAAACATAAGATAGATTCTGAATTATCTTGACTACAGTGCTATTGCCATGTGGAGTTAGACGAAAAATCGCGTAGGTGGTCTTATTAACATAGCTACTAAAATAGATATTTTTATTACAATCTAACGTAAAACCAATGGGGCCATAGGTTTTCGTGCTCGGTAGAGATTTTAATATAGTTTTAAAACTGGGCTCTGTTTTACCACCTATTGACCACATTTGAATTTCAGGTTCATTACAATCATACAAATATACATTATAGCTTTCGTCTACGTAGATAGGCACTGAATCTGCCATCGAATGAAATGTCGCAATGACTATACTATAAAGATAGTCAGGTGCAAACCATTTTCTAATTTCATAAAAGGAAGACATATATATATATTGTAATCTTGATCTAAAAATATATCATAATAGAGACCAGAGTCACTTGGAATAATGATCGTTCCTTCTCCACTGGTGGCTCTCCATAATTTAACAACAAACTGGATCCTATTGATATGATCGAGTACGTAGATGCCGCTTGTTTCACTAACAACATAGACACTAATAGGTTTGATTAAGCCATTATTGCTGCTAAGAACTGTTTGAACACTTTGATCTTCTACATTATATAGTTGTATCCGATAATTATCTGAATCAACTGTGTATAAATGGTTACTATTTGCCATAAACATGTCAGTTGGTGAACACAATTACCTAATTCCTATACCATACCCACGACTATTGTTTCCTGGAATGATTTCCCCCATTGTTTCCCAAACTGAGTCTGTAGGTGATCCACAATCGACAATTGGTCTTTGTTCTTCACTGGTGTTGGCAGTATCTAAAAAGTAATTTTGTCACTTTAGTTTCAAAAGTTCTAGCCAGACAACAACAAACAAAATAGTAAGCACACTTACTGTTATATAAAAGAATTTCACGTCTAATGGATAGTTTTAGGATTTGATCGTTTCGTACATCAAGTCCATAAATATTCTCATTACTTTCATCATAAACAATAACGTCCGAATCCAGGTGAGTTAGTGGATAAATACCATCAAGACCGGTTGTTACAAATGAATTGTATAATTTAACTCTATATCCATCGTTTGTTAAGAAATTTCCATAACAATCAAGTAAAATTTGCTTAGGCTCGTAGACATCTGAAACAACTGTTATTCCTTCTCTAGCATTCAATGACCATTTTTGTATTCGTCGGTTACCTTTATCAGCTACGTATATGTCTAAATTAGTATTATCTATATAACTGCCGTAAGGATAGTTTAGCTGAGTTGACTGTGAGCCTGGCATACCAGTAGTCCCAGCAACAACCGAATAGTTTGTATATTCTGGTGAATGCCATTTAACGACTCGATGAGCATCAAATTCCGTTATGTACATATTTAAGTTTTTATCTAATGCCATTCGAAAACATTTCCCGTTGCCTTGTAAAAGTTTTGTTGCATTCATCGACGAGAATGGCCAGTACCATACACGATAATTAAAGTTGAATAAAGTTAATTCCAATTTATACGCTTCTTTATAATGCATTTCTAGTACATACAAATTTTGATTGATATCGACAAATGTAGATTGTGCATGAGAAAGTAATGGAAGTCGACCGCCACTATTTTCTCCTACGATGATATTACCACTTTCAGGTGACTTTATTGTGTCAAACACGACGACACGATTATTTTGGGTTACATAAAGTCGCTGTCGATTAGTATCCAAGAAAAGATCGACTCCATAGTCATCATCATATACAAATTTCCAGGAAAAATCTTGCATGGCTTTATTTACGGTGACTTCGCCATTTTGATCATATTCAGCCATGCGAAAGGGAAGGTATGTAGGCAATAGTAATGTTGAGCTGTTCACAACTGAAAGAAAGAAGAAGCGGTTTTATGTTTTTTTGTGCTTGTCAATATTAAGCAGTCATTTTGAAAACGTTTTCAGTAAAATCCCTGCGGAATTAAAATGCGAACAGGATAGAGCCAGTTTAATCGTAAGCAAAACCTTTCACCACGTCTAATATACTCCATCAGAAAATGAAAGATAAGCATATCGAAATGTGTATTCCAATTTGTTATGAAGTCCAAAAATAAGAATGTCTCATAATCTCTGTCACGGTATGTGGAGCAGACCTGGGGATTATTTTTACTATCTGTAGACTTCAACACTCATTTATAATCGTATTTCACATAAATCTAGATATCTACCTGAGGGAATATTGTCAGTTATACGTCGTCTTGTTTGTGGTCGCAGCGATAGTCTTGCCGAATGATACAGTGGAAGAGGCTGTTTCTTAGGTGACGGTGTCCGCAGTAATAAAGTTAAACACACTACTAACACAGTATTGAAGACGACAATGCATAGAGAAATGATTATAAGCGCCTTAATATGTTTTCTAATGAGATTCTTTAAATTATTGGGCCGCTGGCCATGCACTGGTTCTAGAGGTAAACCGAATTCTGTACAATTCATTACAGAAAATGGAATAACAGATACAGTATGTTCTCTGTGTGTATATTAGTCAACAGAGCAGTAATTTCAAATGAGTTTATTTACTTGGAAGTACAGATTCATGACATCGATAATAGCAGCATATGCGGGTAAAACCAAATCTTGTCAGTCTGATGAACATTTAAACGAAATCTTCCATTAAACAATAGACGATTTAGTGTTGCTGGAAGAACAATTTTTGAAAGGCTTATTTCACTTATTATAAGGACAGAAATATCATAACAGTTTCATGGTTCAGAACAGCAGATCAATAACTTACCAGCTCAAGTTGATGTCAATAGTGTAAGCCTGATCAATAAGGATTAGACCTAAGACAGTTGCATATAAGTTTCAATCTTGAGAAATGTACCAACAGTTCTTTTGACGACAACTGGGCTGTCACAAAAAACTGTTTTCCTCATAAACAGAACAAAATTCTTCTGTTTGTCGGAACAATATTTTTTCGGAGAGCTCAGTTCTTAGCAAAAGACCTTTTGATGGTGATCAGTTCCAAGCACAAGAACTGTTGGTGTGGATCAGTTCTTTTGAGCAGTTGATCGGAACTTATGAGTTTGAACTGTTCTAGATCTACTAAGGATTGTATTGGTCGAAGGATATATTCGTAAGAAAGATAGATGATCCTTTCTTCTTGAAATTTTGCTTTTTTCTAAATTAAGATCACTTACTGTGCATTTATTTATGCATGGAATATGGTTGATAATTGTGCACAGTCAAATGAGTTACAGAGGAAGTACTTCAGAAACCCGTGAGCTGTAATAAGAGCGAGAAGAGAATTAATAAATATCGATAATATATGAGCAAATATAATTGATGAAAGAATTGAATTATTCATTGAGATATTTATTTTGCAAATTCTAATTCAGCGCTCGTTTCTACGATACAAGTAAATGATTTGAATGACGAGTGAAACAAGAAATTCACTAATAATTTTAGATCGAAAGGGAAGACAAAAAACTTCTATTCGGCTTCTTGTAGAAATGTATCTCGTGAACAATCCGAATACCTTTATTGCTTAAAACATCCTTGTAGTTGAATTGGCCTTATCTTTAAAGAGACAAGAAATCATGTTGAGTGTCACAACGCTTTATTGAAACACAAAGCTACTTTTGGCAACAGAACAACTACTCAAAATCATTGAGAGGCGAGCATTTGAAAAAAAAGCGGAAGAAGGAAGTCGATACCACACACAATATCATGAAAACATCCTAGAGTTACTATCAACAAATATTGATTCATCTTGGCTTCCCAGGAGTCTTGACTTTTGTAATTTCTTAGCAAAGAAAAAACTATTGATAATGAATAAAATGAGTCATTCGTTGGCTGCTTATCGTATTTTTCCTGTACAACTGAAAGTAATTACTCAAAGTGTACCTTGCGTATCTTATTTGCAGAATGGAACACAAACAAGCCGTAAATAATTATTGGCTATAAGAGAACGAGAAAAAATCGTATAGGCACTACTTGCATCAGTTAGTAGTCGGCCTGAGTAGCAAGATAATTCACTCTGAAAGTGGGACCTTTTTTTACACCCTGTTGGAGAAACAAGGGCGTTAATATGGTATGGATGTGAATTAGGATTTTCGATGGGGAGGGAAAAGGGAGGCAGAGACGAAGGGGCTTGCCTCCCCCCAAATCTTAGGTTTTCTGCCGACATTTTAGATAATACTTTCTGCGGAATTTGTAAAGTACCGTTCAGCAGAAAACGCGTGCATTTACTGGAATAAGATAAAACCAAAGATGATTACTGTGACACTTCTTGCAGAAAGCCGATTTCATTTCTGCTGTTATGCGCCATCATTCTCTTTTAGGTCACATATACTCTTCTATACAACTGAAACAGAGATAAAGAAATTATTAAAACATTTGTGCTTGTCGCTTCGAAATAATTTTATATTGAAAAAAAACTTTTATATCGGGTGTGACTTTGGTTGTAGATGGATAGAAGAGCTAGAGCAACGCACACACACTCTCTCACACTCTTACCCCACTCCCACACCCTATCGTTGCTGGTGGGAAGGGTGAGGGAGGACAAGCGAATCAACTCAATGAGCCCTTTGGTTTATCATTCGATCGGCAATGGAATCTCTATGTCGCTGATTGAAGATATCATCGAGTACAAAAATTTAATATCGCATAAACTTATTATGATGATTAATTTCTTTCTCTTGTGTTCTGTGTTTCTCTCTCGTAAATAAATCGCGAGTGAATAAAAATACAAGTATTGTCTAGCGTATTCTCACATGCGCGCACGATCAGAAAATACCCTGATAGAGCCATAACGAGCAGTAAAATCTCATGCACGCACGGGAGCAGACTCGTATCATCTTATATTTTGCCCCCCGAAATATGCCAACGAAATCTGTCCAGCCCAAATTGTGTGCTACGGATGGGTGGGTGTGGGATGTGGGCGTTAATGGGTATGAAGGTTAGGATGTCCGGTAGTAGAAAAACACCCACACAGGCACCTCCACACCCAAACCCACATCCATACCCAGCACTCATACCCTCAGGGTTACAGTCACAATGCATGAGCTATCCACAAAGTTATTCAATATAGCGTCGTGTGTATTGTAGGCACACTGCAAAGGATTCTTTGTTTCTCGATAACGAAAGTGGCAATATGATGAAATTTCTTGCTCTGTTAGCCGTCTGAAAAGATTGTTCAATCCGTTTGTACAGTGCTATGTGTAAGCGGGTATCTGTGTGGATGCACAATCTGAAGAAGGCACTGATGACAACGCACAATGCTCCTACCAACATGAGATATTTCACCTAGTGACTATCAGCAGATTGCTTCGAATGGTATCTTGTTATTGTTAATGTATATTTTAAAAATTTGCTCAAATCTTGTTGTTGAATAAGACAGAATGTTTTTTTCGGCCACAAACACATACTATTCAATGAGACTAGATAAACAAGTCAAGAGAGACAAGTCAAGAGAGACCAAAATGCTGCATTATACGCCTCTGCCCTTCTCTGCAAACTTTGCTTTATTTGATTGAGAAATATTTCTACTGAAAACCTAATTTCATGCCGGATCTTTTCAAATGCAGCAAATATGACACTAGCTCGCGCTTATCATACGTTAACGTTGGTTGAAACAAGTGGATATTTCGATTTGTGGTTGTGGCGGTGCTGGAAGAGCAGCTGAAGATTTAGTTTTTATAAATATATCTACGTTGTATGTCATTTTGAAAACATGTCAAGATGTCGTAAAGCTTGTTTGATTTCCAGTTTTCTCTTCACTAGTTATTTGTAATCAACTTTGCTCTAGAAGAACGTGCAATAAAAGAACGCTCTGGTGAAATCGTCGAGTATCGTCGGTTGACGCTTTGCTACTTTCACCGTGAGCAAGGACCATAAATTCTCAATGGAATTGATATCAGAACTCATCGATGGTGAGGCGAACTGAACAATTTATCGTGCAGACTAGCATGCATTGCTGTATATTACTTAAGAAAAAATCCTGTCTGTTGAATGGTTTTGAATCGTTCAAACAATACGATATTCGGCTCGTTATTTAGCACAAGAGACAAATCATTTATTCATCGAGTTTGAAACTCAAGCGAACAAGAATTGCTGTTTAAATGTAAATCTTTTCTGAATATCAGCAGTAGCATAACAACTTTCAGTAGTTTTCCAGACCGATTTCACTATTCGTCTTGACTTGCCGCAGACTTCGCCATAAAAAGATTCGTTTCATAGCCATCCAATAGATCAATTCGCAGAATTCGATGAAGCTCAGTACACTCAAGCCGATCCATCTAGTAATAGTCAATCAACACCTAGATAAGAAACAAACAAGAAGTTTCGCTTACAGTCCAGTTTGACCGCCAATAGCTGCAAATGTGTCAACAATGGTCAACTTTGCTTCTTGTCTGTTAATCGTTACATATCGACTACCACATGTGATAGTCACCCGAAGGTAGTTCGAATTCATATAAGCATCATATTTTGCTGCAAAATCATTTGGCAAGGCCAAACTGGTCGAGTTTGACATATTGTTCAGCAAAACAGATGCCCAATATTCCTTTTGGGCAGATGTTGGCCCAGAGAGAGCACTCAGCTCAGTAGAAAAGTACGTATATGTGCACTGAGGAACACAGTGGGAACACCAGGTAGCTGACAGAGCAGAATTCGAGGCCAATTGCTGTCGAGCATTCAGTGCACATTCTTCCCCCGAACTGAATGGTGTGCAGCAATTAGTGGCGAGGAGATTATCGTGCCCACGAGAGAAGACATGCCGCATGAAAAACGGCGTGGGGAAGATGCATGTGCATTGAGAAAAGACATAAGCTTGCTCACATAGTTCGTAACACACTGCTTCTGAGTAACTAACGGCACGAGAAGCTCCGAAATTGAATGTAGTAGTGTACAGATCACGCATATCTTCCTCGACCGATGATGTACAATTTGTGTAAGGTGAAGGAAGAAAAATCGTCTGGCTTTTTGTATAAGTAATTGTATGAGCAAGGCCAGGTTGTAGTCGTATTCCATTTTGGAGAACAAACGGAAGTTCATCATTGTCATGTAGCAATACAATCAAACCTTCCTCGAAGTAGGTAGCGGGAAAGTTAAGATGGCGTGGTATATAAAAGGTCATCGATAAACCTTCGAAAATATCCAGTGTCGAGCCCAGATCAGCCAATGTGAACATTTTCTCCATGGCTGCTTTCCAGTTGAACGTGAAGCAGTTGCCAAGCACAGACGAAATGGAACCGATGAAATTAGACGAGCAATTTATGCCGTTGTAGGAGCAATCGAGCAGCATGTTCTCCAATTGAAAGCCAATGCTGAACAGTTCGGCAGTTTCGTTCATATTGAAGAGATCGACGATCATTTGATAGGCAAGATCTTGCAGAGCACTGCCTGTCAGATTACTTCCGATTCGTTGAGCGTATGCAAGCAACGATGCGTTGATTTTGTCTTCTCTGTATGGATTGGCATTGCATACAGTCACGGCTGGAAAAGGCATGTCACGCTCGGCTTCAATTTCGACCTTGGTTTGTGTCGGATAGTCTAAATACTGAAGTGCGGAGGAGATCACAAAGTAGAGCATTAGACCGAATGCTACGAAGAAAGTGATGATCCAGAACGTTCGGTGCCACGTACCCTGCGCGTCGCCGACATTGCGTAGACCATGGGTCGCAGTCTTGATCAGATAATCCGCGAGAATTGAACGACGGCGACGCTCGACGATAGAACGAGGTATCGACGGCTCTATTGGATCCTTCATTGAATGTATTCCGTTGCTTTTCTAGTTCTGCTCACTAAGCAGTTGAGTGATATTACTGCCTTATTTAAAGAAAAGAGAAAGAAGCAAAAGTAATCAAACCCAACCGTCTCAAATGCAATCGTAGCTATCGGTAACTTTTTGATCCGTCAACGTGTCAACAAGACGAGCACTAGAGATCGGTGAACAAACAACTAACACAGCAAGATCATAGAGTGACGTCAAGTGCCTTGTTCACGATCGCAACCGTCTCAATTGCTTTCGGTTCATTCTCTTCTTCTTTGTCAATGACTAGAACAAAAACAAAGAGAAAGAGAAAGAGAATCAACTGTAAAGTGTTTGATGCCATCGATGCTGATTATGCTTAATTACATTTGCTACTAAGTTGCGGAAAATGCCTTGTCACGCATTTGGAAAATATTTTTTTTGTATGGTAAAGAAAAAAAAGTGTGCAAATACATTTCCGAAGATGAACAACATAGTTCATTTTCTTTTATGTGCCGTCCGTATCTTTGTTATTTTTAGTATTGTTTTAACAGCAGAGACAAAATTCATTTTAAATTCAATTTTTTATTTAATTAAATGGCGTAGGTTTCTCCATCTTGAGTTGCATCTTCAGACGGTAAAAGGATGAAACTGAATTAAAATACAATTTAGGAAATCAATCAAATAACAAAGAAATTAGGCATACAATACAACGAGAAATATTTTACTACAATAAAGACCTCAATATAATTGGAAAGTTTTTTTTAACTCTTTGATTACCATGGCTTAACCAGTGACCGAAATTTCTTTCAGGCTTTATATTTGAGATATGTACTAAGTGTTATTGATGTATCTATCGACACTTTTTGAACATCTTTAAAACTACCTTAGTTCAAAAAGAAATATATTTAATTACAATGACATACGTATACAAAAATACACAAAAAAATTTACAACAAAAAGCTTAATTATTTACAAAATATTTTTATG
Organism: Rotaria sp. Silwood2; assembly: GCA_905329745.1. Taxonomy (NCBI): domain Eukaryota; kingdom Metazoa; phylum Rotifera; class Eurotatoria; order Philodinida; family Philodinidae; genus Rotaria; species Rotaria sp. Silwood2. The sequence continues at coordinate 132,610 of CAJNSZ010000074.1, read as the reverse complement.
ATATTCATAAAAGCAGTTTCTTTTAGAATTCATACAAAAGGCTCTATTACAATGAGAACAATGACAAGTACTTCGATATAGATCTTTGCGCGTACTACAAAAAGCATATCTTCTTTGATTGCCGAAAATCGGAAGATTTGGTTCTTTTCCATTTGGTGTATTAAATTATATTTTTCTTGCTAATGTCCGATTCCTCTTTTTGTTTGAATTGATTGAAGGTGACATCCGTTTTTTGGTTTCTTGTCCATTGATTAACACTGTTGTTGTCAACGACAAAAAGTTCAAATATGTTACATAAGAATCAGTNCAACAGGAAATAATGATAATGAAAATATTACTAATCCAGCTCTATGGCTCAATGTGCTACATAATGATACATTAGAATGGCATTTTCATACTGTGGCTCAAACGGAATTGAATAAGAGAATCATTAACCTCGGATTTGCAAAAGGTACTGGAGGAAGTGCAATGCATAATGCAATGGGATATGTCAGAGGAGGACAAAAGTGGTAAGTATAACGACGACTGATTTCACAGTCTAATCATCTCTTTGAAAAGGTTTGAAAGAAAAAATTATTTATATATACTGTTTTCTTTCAAAAAGAGTATAATTATTTGTGTACGCCCAATTGGAAAGCTTCAATTTCTGCCGATAGATAAGTACTTCTATCCAACAATGGATATAATCGACATTCAAATGAATATTAGTCGTTCTTGTTCCTGGTTAGAGAAGGAATTATATCTAGTAGGGTTTCTACAAATCATTTTCAAATAGAAAATCTACTGAAAACTTCCGTAACCTCAGTTTGTTTGTTTTATCTGAGTGTTACTATTCATATATAAAAAATGAATTCTCATTTTTTATTGTATTGTAACTCTAATTTTCACGTGTTGAAAGATTTCTATATAAAAACTTAAGAATTTCTACTCAAGATCTATACTACACGCTAAATTAGAATCGATGAATGAAATCAATTACTTCTTTTACTAGTAGAACAGCCCTCGTAATCTTTAATCAGACCAACGAATTTCGTCTAGTTCATCTACTTCTTGAATGGAATCAGGTGGGAAAAATAAAGATTTCTTTGCTGAAATCAATCGTTTGTTCTAATATAGAATGTAAGAATATGTGAAGTAAAACTTATTTTTATAACCATTTTAAAAATCGTTAGCTTTATCGTGTTATGAGACATGATCCATGCCTTATTATGTGATTCAAAATGAGTCTGGTTTCATTTTAAAGCAGTCTAGATCAATTAGCGCTCTAAGATTGTATCTAATGTATATGTGGAATCCTATCGGCAAATTGGCAAAATATAATCAACAGATAATAGATTTCAGTTTTTAGGTAGCAAGACCTCTTTTCCAATGATGCTTTCGCTAGAGTTTGGGCAATTTTGAAATTTCCATACAATCTACTTTGTATGTTAGATTCTTATTGACAAAGAGTTTCATAAACTGGGTCATTTATGAAATCTTTTGTACAACAGCTATTGTAGAACGAGTGAACGTGTAAAATTTCTCAAAAGTATTGCTAAAAATGGTTAAAACTGAATTCAACAGTTGATTAGCACTTCTTACATTAAATGAAAATTTAACAAATCACATATACGATTCGATATAGCATTCTTTTTTACATTAATGACTTTGTTCCTAGGATGGATGCTTGGGAGTTGCATGAAGGCGCTGTGAACTGGAATGCTGAAACATTGATACCATATTTTGATGCTGTCGAAGATACTTTGAAAGTTGTTTATCCTGCTAATGATACACAAGGACTGGTTGACGCAATCTTTCAAGCTTCAAGAACAGCAGGTTTTCCATATAACCCATCTTATAATCATGGACCAGATATGCTCGGTATCGCCAACTTTGTTATGAGTATCAATGATGTTGGCAAGGAAATGAAACAGGAAGGCAATTCAGTCTACAATCGAGTTACCTCATATGAGAAATATCTTCAGACATCATGGCCAACTAATTTACAATTGATTACTGACCTCCAAGCCATAGGCTTCAACTTCAGCAATGATAAGCTTCCTGTAGTTGATTATGTTGAATTGTACAGCGAAAAACATCAATGTAAATTCTCGGTCGCAGTCGGTAAAGAGCTCATTCTTAGCGCTGGCACGATTAACACACCCAAACTTCTTCAAATCAGTGGTATTGGTAATGCTACTCAATTACAGTCGTTGGGTATTGAAGTTGTAAAAGATCTTCCAGGTGTTGGTATTAATTTACGTGACGATGTGGTTGTGAACTTGGTTTATACAACGGATGCTATCGAAATAGAAAGTCCACCTGCTTCCTTTCTGAGTGCAGTCTTATTTGCAGTAGATAATAGTACAACACAACAAGTATCTTTTGGCAATGGAACAGGCTCTCTAACAAACATTGAAATGTTATTTAGTACAGGAAATATGATCGGAAATTCGTGGCCAGCTGATTGGCAGAACTCATTAGTTCTGTCACCCAATATTCAACAATGCAAGTCGCAAGGTGCAGTTATGATACAGAGTTCGAATCCTTTGACACCACCTGCGATTGATCCTACCTATCTAAGCGTTGACTCAGATTTTGATCGGGTGATAAACGCAATCTTCCTAGGTCGACAACTTATGTCACAGCCAAGTTTTGCAAAGTGGAATTTTCGCGAGGTTTCGCCTGGTCCTACTTATCAAACTCGTGACGAACTTATTGAATGGATTCGTGGAAATGCCACTACAGGATTTCACTACATTGGTACGTGTAAGATGGGAACAGATTCGTTGTCTGTCGTCAATCCAACGAATATGAAAGTTTGGGGCGTGGAACATTTGAGAATCATTGATGCATCCGTGGCTCCATCTTCGTTTTCAGCCAATACGCAATCGCTGGTCTATGCAGTAGCAGCACGAGCAGCTGATCTTATTGTTACAGAGTACAAACTGAAACAAAAATCAGATCACTAGCATAGCATATCTTATTACATTTGATCATTTTTGTAATCCACCAACTCGAGTACAATATATTCTCTTATTTTAAAATAAACTAATCTTTCTGTTCTAAATTTTAGTTTTGTGATCAAACGCTCTAAAAAATTCCGTTTTCCTGGAATCCTATAGAAGGCTTCTGGGATTTCAGAAACCATTTTTAGTCAGTCTCAAGAATACTCAAACACTTAACATCATGCCTACCCCTCCAGAAAAGTGATTTTGGTTCATGCACATGTAAATCGCATGAATTTTTCTTAATATACTGGGACTTACTGGAGAGGCTATGCTAAAATTTTCGGCCCAATACCATTCTATTTGCGAAAGATATTCACCAAGCAAGAATTAAAAATAGTTCATCTGGTAATCCGAAATGCTCTATGGAGCTTCAATCTATATATTTAATTTTTCTATTTGGAAGAGCATGTCAGAATTCATGGGTTCACAGAACATTTGTCTTGCAATTCTTATTTTTCAACGGGATAAAATTAGTTATGAATCATCACTATTGTTGGTATAAAATATATACAAAACATATTCAAGCCTGTCATCATTCTTACTTGTAAAGCATGTAATTGACTATTTTTATTTTATTTTAGTTTCTCTGTTTGTTTAATATTTCTTACTAATGTCCTTTAAATAAGCACAATAGAAGTGTTAGCAACAAAGTCACTGAAATTCATTTCGTTATCTTGAATTTCGTCTGTAGAACGTTGAATAATTGCCGTCACTCCAGTTCATACTTTCGTTTGTGGCTAACTATCATTTGACTTGACTGAATGGCACTTTCATCAAGCCACACCTCTAGAGAATTCCAGTTTCCTCGATATGTTGAATTTTTACTGTTCTGCCGAAGCCATTGAATGATCTTTTCAAACATTCGTCTCTATAAGACATGAAAATGAACACTTGCTAAATGATTTGTGAGTTCTAATAATGCAAGAATTGTTGTCATTTGATGGGTATTATATATTGTTACACGTAAATGTTGTACATGAGAAGGTATCATCGAATAGATGCGTTCTACCGTTATCACAGAATCTTTTCGAGAAAAACTAAACTGTATTTCGAATGAAGAAATATTGCATGCTTGTTTCAGTAGAGCAATGATGTCAGTCATCATGTCTGAATTGAACCGAATTTCGAAACTATCTACCTTGAGGTAAACAAGATGTGAAAGATCGATAAAGGTCGACAGAAACTCAACCATATCAAGTGGCCAATGTTTCTCTACGGTTAGTGCAAGTTGGGTCGTCTTGCGAAATAAATAACATGTCGACTGTCCAATCTACAAAAAAGAACAAGTACATCAATTTTAACTTCGTGATTTAATTAAACAAACAGTTTTTCAACTAGTATCATGACGTGACAATCTACTGTTTCTTCGATGATATACTTGCACATCCATATACTAATTTCCATATCGATCATCTAACTGACAATAATCGTCATGAAACTGATTAATTCGAACGGCATGAATTTGGCCAAAAGTAAAAACTTTCGAAGAAAAAATATCGAAAACATTATTAATGAAGCTTCAGCACACCCTTTCACCAACACTGCATGAATCATTTGCAATAGCATTCATATCTGCCACTTACTTATGATAATAACTCGAAGGATATATTTTTTTCTTTCACTATTTTTTATTTGCGGCTGTTTCCGGTTTGAATATAACAGAACAGACGAGTTCTGACTCAACACGAATCTGCTGTTTTGTTTTACTCAATGATAGTTTTATGGAAAAGATTTCTTTTCTAAAATATCGCTTTACATCTTGCCTCTGTTTCGTGCCGACACTGGTGCTAAGTCTACCTCGGCTATGAAGTCTCTCTGTAATACATGTGAAATCAATTCATTAAACTTTTTCAGAGAACTGACGGTCGATAGTTGTCGGTAGATAGCCTATCCACTGTATGTATGAATTGCTCTGAATTTTTCTTGTTTGTGATACTTCAATAGCATTTTCTACTTACAGTAAAACCTCTATTTGTGAACACCCCTCCTTAATGAACACCTTGCTATTATGAACGCTTCTAGCCGGTTCCAAAAATCGATTTTTGCTGGAAACAGACTTCTCCTTTATGAACAACTCCTTATTATGAACGTTTTTTACTAGTCCCGAAGGTGTTCAGATTAGAGAGGTTTTACTGTATATACTAAAGTACCTTCGACTCGATTGCAGCGGTCACAACTTTTAGGGTATTCATAGAAAGTTTTTTTACATTATCCATCGTTGATGCATCATTGTCAATTATTAGCGGTGAATTCGAGCAGGATATTTTCATTGATTTGGGTACGTAGTTTAGGTACGAACAACATATTGATATCGAATAGAGTCGAATTTCATTTGAATTTTCAATACTATATTCACAAGTAACAAGCCAACGTTTGATTTTTAGCCAGAATGGGGTTCTAAACGGCGCAATTATTGATTCAATAATATTTGGGTTTCGTTCAGTGAAATCCCGTTGTAAGAGAAAAAATTCGAATTTGTTCAATAATGGTAGATTTACCTGAATATATTGTTCTCATCGATTACCTTCTAGAGAACTTCTGCTACCGATCAACTTTAGATGAACAAGTGAAGGTGTAATTGACAATATTAATTCAAATTTATGCATTTCCATTGAGTAATCTTCGAAGATCAATGAAGTTATTTGTCGATAAGGTGTTACAGTAGACGATTTTATATTTGTAATATTACCCAATACGAGTATTCGAAGGTGATCTAAGTGATGGAGAATAGAACAGAATTGATCGAATTCTATTGATTTGATTATTCTAAGATATTAAACTGTGCATTGAATAGGCCAATTTAATGTTCGTATTCTAACATATTCAATGTCTAAGTTAAGGCTTCGAAGATTTTATTGTATCAGAACTGATAACATACTAGCTACTGTTCTGTTTGTACTCCGATTGCCATACTGTGTTACGTTAAACGAGAGTGAAGTTAGTGAAATTATATTGATACATTATAAAATATCATTGAGATGATGTTCTTCAATTGCAAACAACGTTAACGAACGAAGTTAATTGAATTGTCGAATAGAAAATAATGAAAGAAACATTTCAATTTGACCTGGTGTATGGCTGTCATCGGATAGTATGAGTGAGATTATATTTGAGGGATGAAGCTTTTGACATATAATGTAAAAATGTGGCTTTGATATCGATTTTAGATTCAGACTGTACCGATCATATGTATTCGCGATTGTTTTCAATTGTAGGCATGTATTTTGAAGAGACAGTATAATTGTTTCTTCATCGATACAGTAAAAAAATCTAGTAGAGAATTTCAATTGGTAGAATGTGAAGAGAAAGAGTAACAGCATTCATCGACATGTTAAAGTTATGGGTGTGGGTGTGTGTGGGTGCGTGCGGGTGTGGGTACGGCTGTGGGTGTGGGTGTGCGTGTGGGTATGCGAGTGGGGTTTTGCGTGTTGGTATGGGAGTTTGGGTGTGGGTATGATGTGGATGTCCTGATCAATTTACTCACACCCACACCCACCCCACACACCGACACCTCACACACCACACAACCACACCCACACCCACACCCACACCCACACCCACACCCACACCCACACCCACACCCACACCCACACCCACACCCACACCCACACCCACA